>JARHVA010000703.1:3580000-3845000 GCA_037957365.1 Torreya grandis | reverse complement strand
ATGATAGTAACCAAATAGATAAGAAGAGAGAAATAGTTCCAAATAAATAACAATTGATCATGACTAGTTAAGAACACTACTTACAAAGATCTAGTTGCAAAAACAATGACTCTTCTTGCTTACAACTATGTAGTTTACCATGAAAAATGATCAAATCAAAGATACAAAACAATGGTAAATAGGTTTTGGCTGTAGAAAGATTCAAAACTCTAGGCTCTAATGAAAACTTTCAGAACTAAAATTCATCTAAAAATGGAATACTTGTAAAAGAGGAATGAAAGTTGCAAGAGATATTTTAATTGAATTGAACTAGGATTAAAACTTAAGAGAGACTCAAAATTATTAAAAATATAAGAAAGATTGAGTTGAGCCAACATGAAGGCAAACTCAAGGTGATAAAAACAAGAAATACAATAAGAATCATGAAAAAAGTGTAAATGCTTGAGTTATGGTTGCCAAAATGAGAAGACAAACAAGAGCTGATGGAACCAACCCTATTTTCAGGAGAAGATATGCAACCATTGGTCCTTGTGAAATAATTATTACTCCCATGAATAAAACTACCACTTTTGAGAATAAAACCACTATATGGGATGACATAACTACCCTGTCAATGATGGTTTCATTACGTCAGGTTTCAAAATCACTACAATGATTTTTTCATTAGAAGGGTGGTTTTAGCTCCCTTAAAAGGTTTTTAAAATAGGCTTAAAGAGACCAATAAAACAAATAAAAAGTGGATTTAAGGTGTCTACAAAATAAATAGGGAGGAAAAAGGACTAAGGTGTTAGAGAGAACTTGTTTTGAACATAAATCAAGAGATCATTGTATTATCATTTGATATTGAATCGAGAATATCACCACATGCAAATTTTGGGTACATATATAATGCCACCTTAAGAGGATGCCTTTTCATGAATTGATGAGGGTGTATTCTTGAGTAGTGGTATGTGAAAAATAAATAGGGGGTTAGAAGTACTTACCTTATTTTAGTGGTACAACAAAACTAGTTAAGACTCCATACAACCTACAGATAAAATACAAGAATCAAGTATAATTTTAATGAAAGAGTAAAAAATGTACTACATAATAAAATCATGGATGAGTAATCACCAACTATGTGAGGAAGATCATAATACCCGAATCATTTTGTCAAGGGATAAAATCTAGGTCAAGGCATTGCCACGTACCTATAAAACTAAAAAATGTGCTACAAAAGACATTAAATCATCAGTTTCAAAGCATGATTCATGAAATATTAAAAATAATATGACTTGTAATCATGAAAATAAGTGTTAATGAGAGATCATGCCAAAATTAAAAGTTTTCAAACTAAAATAAGTAGTTTGGGGGCCTATATATTAAAAAACTTGTCAAAAATAAATTAGTTTATGCATATGATGGTTTTGAGTGAGAGAAGTCAAAATAACAAGCACAAGATGAGGATGATGAATATGGTAGGTATAGGAATGCAGTGTCAGGTAGGTTTTTATTAGTTTTTCATCTTTTTCCCCAACTTTTAAATTTTACTTAAAACACACTCAAATTTTGGTAATTTTAGAAATTTCTAGTGGAAAATTGTTTGTGAGGGGGCTAGGATAAAATTATGGTAAAAATTATATTTTAGGAGATATTTTGAGGGTTTTGGAGAGTTTTGATATGATGAGATTGGTGGTTAGTACTGCCACATCAAGGATGGAATTGTTGGTCATTACAAATCGATGATTCTATAACCACTACTTCCTGTAGGGTTGAAATTTATGCAACCATTGCTTGATGATAGTTATATAACTATCCATGGTGGTTATATAAAAAACCTAAGATGGTTTAGTAATTGCCTTAGGTTAGTTGCATAATCGTCACTTGTAGAGAGGGGTGATTATGTTTCTTGGGACCAAAAGGGAAATTGGGTTTATTTAAAAGCTAGGGATAGGTAACAGGTTGGGTATTTTCCTACTATAGGGAACCTAAATCTATTGGAGTAAAGCTTGGGATTAGGATTGGCTCCCCCATGTTATGACCTTATTGACAATAGATGATCTAGTGATTCTAGATCGATTTAGCATACTTCAAGTGTCATAGGTGGGGATAATCCCTACCTTAGATAAGTTGTTGTGTGACTTGATCACTTACTAGGACCCTAACCGAAACACTTTCATTTAGCCTCAGGCCTTAATAAATTGGACCATTACTTTGGTTGATATGGGTGCACTTGATGTGGGTGTAAAGTACAGAGTGACGCTTTCTTAGATTGAGGGTCAAAAATACCTAATCTATAAAAGTTGATCATTGGTATCCTTGCCTCTTGATTGGTGGGGGACAAGGGTACCAACATGTTATTGTATAGCTAGTCCTTGATCATTTTCTAGATTGAGGAGATGGGATCTTAATTTTGTGGGAGCCAAAGGCTATTGGCTCATACTTACAAGGATTAGGAACACCCTTGATTAGTCACCCTCATGATCCTCATGAGTTATGTATATGAGAGTATGCTTCCCTACCAAAGGGGAATAAATATTTGGGATGTTGAGGCCATCAAAGCCTCAAGATGGACATATTTAACACTATTTTGAGCTTTGCTCTCCGTAGTCAAGACTTTGACAATTATCAACTTGATATCCCTAGCCTTATAGGGCATGATTATTTAGTGGGATGGGGAGACTATCTATGTTTTGGAAACCACCAAGGATGCCTATTTATGAGATAGGCTACTACAAGTTGAGGTACACCAAATGGATAAGGTGCCTCAATATTTTGACATGCCTTAAATGGGCGACCTTCCCATACAAAAAGTTGTATACAAAAGCATGCGAGAGGTACAAACATGGATATTAGGGTGGATTGCATGGAACCCACTTATACAAGGGGTACCATTATGTAGGTGGTTAAACTGGGAGTTAAATAGGGGTTAGGCCTTGATAGGATAAAAGCATGCAACTCCACCACTACCACCGTAGCAAGACCCAATGCAATAATAGAAACATGTGGGTGGATATGGTGAGGTATTAAAGTATATCAAACTAGATGAGGACCTAAATTTGGATGAGGGGGTTATTGACTATGAATATGATCCATATTGACATAAGGATGACCTAGGTAAACTAGTAATTTATGCATTTCGAATTATTATGTGATACCTTGATTTTAGGCTTAATTACTTAACTAATTTATTGCTTCTATTTTTATATAATTGGATATAAAGTTGATTAATCTAACTTGAAATTTAAAATACCTTGAATAGATAGATGACCATGACCAGGGACACCCTAATCAATCTTTTTCAACTAGGCACATATATGACTAGAGACAAACTACTAGTAGATACCTGATTGCCTATCCGGATAGGTCAACACACTGATGTCTTCCCTCTAGCCTACCATGCATCAATGATGTTAAATAGGTTGAAATTGGATTAAAAAACTCTCAATTAGAGATATAATATATTATAATCCATGGTGGAAATGATGGTATTTGGTAGAGGTTAGGATTATTCTAGTTTATAGATAAGAGGTATGACCTCACAAGGAGGCACCAGTGTGAGGGGAGACATGAGCCCTTAGGATCGAGAGATAGTTTCTAAAGGTTGTTATAAAAAGAGATACCATATGATCCACAACCCACATCATTTTCCTACATGAAGACCCTCTCATAGGAGGAGGTTGAGATCTTGAGCTATTATACATATCAATAAATATTAAACACTTTTCTTTTTGATTTTTGATATTGTAAGACACATTGGCCCTCTACATAGGTGATTGTATTAGATAATTATGTTGTTTAAAATCAATAGTTATTATGATATATATGGAGACATTTCAATTTTATTTTCAAGACTCATCATTATGTGTTATGGGATTTAATTTCCATGTTTGCTTCTCAGTTTATGCACTTTAGATGACTAGGCATGTGATTATATACTATGTATCTCTCTATTTTTGATAAAATGTTATGGATAATGATTATTTATGTGAAAATAAAATGTATGAACATGATGTAATATGATGGATATATATGAAATTATGCATGCATTAACAATATTTTTTTAGTTGATGATCCATTTATTTTATTACACATAACACATGATTTCCAATTTCTAAAAGGAGAGTGAAAGGAAGATATGAAAAATGTGAGATGATAAAATATGAAAAAAATGAATCAAAATTTTGCAACAAAAATGAATATGACCTAATCCTTACAAGAAAAGGGGGAAACTATATTTCTTTTAGACTTACAAAATACTTACTTTGTTGGCTTCATCCAGAGATAACTAGTCTTGACAAAATTGGTAAGTGGGATAAAGTTACTTTTTTTAGCATAGGCATGTAGATAGAATTTCTAAAGAAATATTTCTTTGGAAACCTTTTTATTTAATATTTATTTTGAATTTAAATTTTTATTTTCTTTGTGACCCTTAGACTTAGTCTCATGTGACTAGGAGGACATACATGCTCATCACCAAAGGCTAGATGTAGGTGAATAAGGGAACATATCCCTAATGCTAACCCCACACAACCAGTAAGATGTAAGGGATTGAAACCAAAGGTTAACAAGGGAAAGATACATTGGATTTAGTTTTGATATGACATAATATTTTTTTAGGTTTCTACTTGTACTACTTTTACCCCCAAACCTTGGCCCTATGAAACTAGTGAGATGCAATGGCTCATCACCAAAGATGAAGACAAATGGATAAAGTTAAATATTTTTGAGCATGATAATGGTCTTATTATAAGGCACCATAAGAAGAGACTCTATCATAGACAACATCCTAAACTGGGTTGTAGGCTAGAATTTTCTAAGTTATGAAAGAATATATAAGGAAAATATGTGTAATCTTCTCACAAGAATTAAATCAAGAACCAATGTAATGTTGATTTTAAAAATGTTTTGGATGAGATAATAGGGTAATATGAAAATGGAATGATATGATATAATCCAATTTTGGAATTTTTATGCTAATCAAACTAAAAACCAAATAATCACCAACACACCATTTGATATACAACTCAACATACAAAATATGAAATATGCAATATAATGAAGCCAATATGACATGCAAAAAATAAATGTAGAAATTCTCAAGGTGCAAACAATTCATAGATTCACCAAACTTAAATCCCTCCAAAGTTCATAATCAATAAGCTATGTTATTGAAATATTTAATCACTAGGTAAGGGCCTAACTAGTTAGGTTTGAACTTTTGACCTTCTCCTTTATTTTTATCTGTGTGGCTATCGATCCTAAAGATAATGTCTGTTACATACATCAAGTGATTGTGAACATAATTGTGAAGCTCATAGTAATACTGATATGACATGATTAGATTTTGTTTCTCTACCATAATACTTAGATGCAAGAAAGTAAGCACTTCTTGAAACTCAAAAGATAAGATTATCATTATCTTTTTAAATTGTAAGAGGTTTAGAAACATAATTATGTAGATTATAGTATTGATAATATGATATGGATAAATTCATATTATTTCCCATAGTTATGTTTGGAGAAGTAGGGGACAAATCAATGGATAGTTCTCTAAGGCTCTCATCCTTTACAAGGGGGAAAGAAGGCCTATCTTTAGGAATTTATGGATAATCATGAGATCCAACATTTATTTCTATGGTACCTATGGTTAAGGTATGAATCCTCTCCCTAAGCATTGACATGACTAGGGAAGGACAAATGATATGACTATCTATTCTAAAGTTTAAAAAATGATTTGAACTACAACTTGTCTTTGTGTAATGGAGCATTGGGTGATTGTGATGGTAATTGCATGATTTTTTTTTACTAAGGGAAGCCTTGTTATCCTTTAATATATTAAACATAAAAACCTTAGGTATACTGTCTAACCCCTTATGGGGTTCTTGGTTTTGAGATATAGAGAAATTATAAGTCCCTACCCCTCATGGGTCAAATAGGAGAATGAGTGGTGCATCATTTTCCAAGATATCGATAATCTCAACCATTGACATAGTCAAAACTATAGGCATGCCTATTGGATCTAAACCACTAATATTTTCTATAGTTACTACCTTATTTTCTTCTAGTTTATATTTCAGATAAGGCTTGATGGATTTATGCCCCTTTCTTTAAGATAACTACTTTGGGTTTCATAAGCTCTATAACGTCCATCAACTATAGGGGTTTTATCACCCCATTAGTAGGTAGTTGATAGTTAATGTTTAAGCCTAGTTGCTTGCTTATGGTCATTTGAAGCATGTCAAATGACTTGGGATCCCATTGGACCATGAAAAACTTACCCAGATGGAGGAACTTGATTTGTTGGAAAAAGGTTGAAGGGATGGCCTTCATCTTATGAATCTAGTGTCTTACTAAGATCATGTTATAATTTGTGTCTTTGTTAATCATGTAAAATTATATTAGCACCATATTGGGACATAGAGTGATAAAAATAAAAATGGTTCCTATATAGGTAAACTTGATGCTATCATAGCCTCACAAGGTAATTTAAGTTGTGGAGTAGTTGGTTTCCTCATAACCATGTTTCTATAAGAAAGAGAAGGGGACAATGTTCACGACTTCCCTATAATCAACCATGGATCTCTTTACATAGTTATTATAGATTAATAATTTTAAAAACAAGGCTAGATCATACCTACTTGCTAATTGAGAATCAAGAGGGAGAATACCAAGGTTGAAGAAATAACGAACATCCTTAAAATATTGCCTGGGTGGAAACATATCTAGATCAATATGATTGATCTGAGCCTATGGTAGGGGAGTTATGTTGAATAAATTCCCCAATCCTAAAGCATCAAGAAAAATCAAATGATACATAGGTGATTTCTTGATCAATTTAAGAAATTAAATGTGGGATAAATTTTTTTTAAGATCTGAGATCAAATCATAATTCCCCATAGGCTTAGGGATGACCTTAATAGCTAGGATGTTAGAAGGGTGAAGCATTATGGCATGATATTCCATGGTGAGATTAATTATATTCATTTTATATTCAACTTCTAACTCTAAAACCCATATCATTTTGGTTTTATCTTGGACACCTAACTGGGGGTGACATTTGCATTGTTAGTTCCAGAAGTGGAGGCCTCAACATCATTAGTACATGCTTGCATAGGATGACTATGTTGAACTGATTGATTTTATAGGTTACCCTAAGTTTAATTTAGGTTAGTTCATGCTTAATAGTTTAAAAAAGGGTTATGTTAAATATGGAGGTTTTGGTTATACAACATAATAGGACAATTATAAATGGCCTAAGGGTTTACACATGCAATCCCTAGGTACATTTCCATAAAAGTTTACCTCTGATCCTTAGGGAGCCTTTGGATGAGTTTGTTATACTCTTTATATTTTTGTGTATGATGATTGATGAATTGATGGAAGAGACAATAGACATTGGGATCATATTCCCTAGGCCTATGATTTTTTCCTTGTTGACCAAACCCTTGTTGATTATTCCCTTGATAGTAAGGTTGGTTTTGGAACTATGGAAAGTGTTCAACATTATAAAATTGGTTCTGATTTTAGTTTTGATATTTCATGTTATATGGTGAAGGTCATTTGAAGCCAATTTTATGAACTAAGGTGAGGTTTTTTGTTTTCTAACACGTGTTATTTTTTGTGTTGGTGTTGTTGATAGGTCGAGTTTGATTATTATTCACTAGGTTTGGACTTTTTTCTTGGTCAGTCATGCCATAAGTAATGATGTTCCTATTTCAATTAGGTATTTTGGGGTCTTTATTATTGATGTTGTTCTAGTTCACATTTTTAAAATCCCCCATTTTTTTGGTTCAAGGTGATAATGCACTTGCTGGCCCCATAGGTTCAATGATCATTATCAATGGACACTTGATCAATCTGTAAGACACTTTCCAGAGCTTCTTCATAAGAATGATAAGAATTTTTTTGGATATCCTCCCTTGTATCCTTGTTAAGAGAGTAAATTAATATGTCACATAATTACCTCTAGTCCATGTAAGGTACATTGATAGATGAATATAGAACTTTCCACCATCTCATGATGAAATGGGAAATTGATTCATTGTGTTCTTGTTTGATATGAAGGATTTCTCAAATGTTAGTCTTGAGAAGTTTTTTCATGTCAAAGGTCTTATCAAATTCATACATCAATTATCTAAAGGAATGAATGGACCCCTCAGGGAGGTGGTAATACCAGTCAATAACTATTCCTTATAGGGTTTTAGGTAAAATCTTGGCAAAACCTCATCCCAAGGTAGGAGTTCCTTGATAGCCATGTCATAATCCTTGATGTGCACATTAGGATCTCCTTCCCCTTTGAACTTGAGAAGGTATAATATGGGACAAATAATAATAACTACTTGTATGTTGATATTAAGGGGTTATTTAAGGTACTTGGTATAGGTTTCCATGTTTTTAAAGTTGATTGTTGATGTGGTCAAATTAGATTGGAAAGATGAAATCACATAAGGGTTACTTAGATAAAAACTAAGAGGAAGGAAAGAGGATTGATAAGGTGAATTTTAAAAATATAGAAAATAATTATCCAGATCAATATACTTGTAAAACATATGTAAATGGGGAGGAAGGTTGTTATACATAGAAGGATTGGTGATTTGTTAATGATGGGCATACACATTTTGCACAAATATTGAAGGAACATAGGGTTGTACATGGTTAATCTATGGATGAGTCTACTTGGTAGGCATGTAACTTGAATGGGTAAAAATTGGTATATTATTTTTGACCACATTAATTTATGAGGGTGGAGTTGATGTAGAGCTTGCACAAGTTTTCTTTTCTTGTTCTTGAACAAATATTCACTTTCCTAGTTTTAGGCTGAAGAGCTCATTCACCATGCAAGTAAAAGTTTACAAGATTGATATAATATTTCAAGATATTTATCTATCTTAAAATAGTCTCTAATAACCCTCTATACCTATTTTAAAACTAACTCAAACACATACCTTGAACTCATGCAACTCTGCTTTTCAAACTAGCGCTCTTTATAACCCTATTTGACTAAAAATAGTTTAGTACATAAAAAATACTAAAAATTATGAATTTTAAATATGATATTCACCTTTTTATTATTGAAATACACATGTGGGTCAATTTTCAAGACCTAACTCACTTCCTATGTCCATTTTCCTTCTTTGAAGCTATCAAACTAGGCCTCTTTTAGCCCTTTTCCAATGCCATTGTCTAGAAATCCATACTATAAGTATGGTAAGGTCATGAAATTTATTTAATCAGTTAGGGAATAAAAAAATATGTCTGAATACAATTTTTGGAAATTTAATAGGGTTACATTTTTTAGAAGCCTCAAAACCCTAGTTGCTAGGGTTTGTGCACATTGAGCAGGCTGAGAGTGATAAAAATTACATATCTTGATCAAGGAATGGTTTAAAACCAAACCAATCATTTAATAGATATTTATAGCATAAATTCACATTTTTAATTTATTTATTAGACTCCCATAACCCATAATATGTTCACAATCTGATAAACTCAATATTTCTTTACTATATTTGATGACAAAAAATAGGGTTAACTAAGGGTTTGATTGTTCAACATTAACAATAGTATTTAATAGATATATTAGGGTTATTAACATGTAAAAACATTGAATCAATACTAACTCATTCTTTTTTATTACCTTTAGACTATAAACAAGATTCAAAAAAAGAACACAATAATAAAACTCAAGGTTGATGACATGTGTGCTAACAGTGAGCAGGATCTATAAGCAAATAGAAACTTACTATGTTTGAAAACTAATGTATGTCACAATAATAATTATTTAACATTGAGAAAAATTTCATCTTCTCATTCCACATAGTAATCCATGAGAAAAGATCACATTCTCAACTAAGCAACCTACATACTTTCATACATTATTTGACGAACTTGTTTGTCTTCTTAAGGGTCACTTATTTGACATTAAAACCATGTTATCTATCTCAATAAAGGATTAAATATGATAAAAAAAATAAAAAATATCACATATTCATAATTAATCACCTCTTTGAATATTCAAATAAATAAATATTTTGTTCACAACCATGTAATAACAATGCACTCAGAATTTCATTATCACTGTCTATTATTCATCAAGTTTATTTGATTAAAATTAATTATCTATCATAATTAGAATTAAAATCACTATCTCATGACCAAATATAACTCTCTTATATCTAATACAAGAGGCATAACCAATTCTTGGAGGTTTCCCACTTAGAAGTGTTTAAAGTTACATTACATTTTGTATGTTTGACCACTAGGCATACTATATGACCATGCCTAGAGATAAAATAACATGTTTATGACATTTAAATAGAATTAATACATATTATAAACATATTTAAATTTATATTACACATTTTTAGCTTCAAATAATGCATAAAAATTCTTCCACATGGCTCAAAAACTCAAATTTTCAAATGTGGTAGTTTTGGAGGGAAACTCCATAATTCAAATTTTATGCCACTTGTGCTAATATAGTTCACTCATATGACTTAATTATGACCTAATAAACCTAAAATTAAAATTCAATCCAAAAATGAGTCTATTTTTGGATCTAAAAGGATGCGTCTGCATCATACTACCAAGCTGAGGGAATTTTGCCATATATGTCAACTTGGTGTTTGTTCCTCCTTAATTGCTTTCTACCTCCTAATTTAAGGTGATGATTCTACTTGCCTCTCATATAGGTGAATATGTTCTTAGGCCCCAAAATTAGGCTTCTTCTGGTTCTTCTTCTTCATGAGTATACTTGCACATATAACAAACCTATTAAGGAAAACATTGATGTTGTCTTCTATTGCTTGCTTTGGATGTGCATACCATGCTTCTTCTTTTAAAAATTGGTCCATTACAATATTAATTCCATATGTCACTACTTTTTCAACTTTATATTCTTTATTTTCCACCCAATATCTTTATTTGGTACAATCAATCTCATACATATCAATTGTTTGGTCCTTACATGTCATTTGCTTCCTTAAATGCTTCGTTTGCTATTGTCTATCATATTCACAACTACCCTTAACCTCCTCTATACACAAGGACTAATTGTTATCTTCCATATTCACATTATATTGATGTAAAACTCTCATACTATTTCCTTCATTTGGCTGTCCTTCTTGGACGTGATGTACACTACTCAACTCTTTTTCAACTCTTTCCTTTTCAAAGCTTTCTTTCATGCATTGAAGCTTGCCTATCATGCCTTCTATGAGTTCAAAAATAGAAATGTTTACCAAATTCTAAGATAAAATTGCAAATAACTCATTCAAAAACTTACTTTAATAATTTTTACTTAGTGTATATTCACATTCAACTTGGGCTACCTCAATCTCTTTGGGCTATTCATCCATCTTCACTTCTTCATCTTCATGTTGCACCAACTCATTATAACATACAAGAAATACTTTATAAAATATACAAAAAAATTTATCATCATGCTTCAAAGGCAATAATGTATACTTGACTCCCTTGTGCTACAAATAATAGGTGTTCTTCACCCCATCATGACTAGTTGACCTATCAAACTACCAAGGCCTTCTTAATAGTACATGGCAAACATCTATGGGGATGACATCACACATAACTTGATCCCTATATGTTCCAATATGAAAATTTAATAAGCATTTTTCATTCACAAGCACACTATATCCTTTCTACAGCCAAGAAACTTTGTAAGGTGCAGGATGAGGCAATCTTTTAAGACTAAGTTTACATACCATCTCATTGGAAACCAAATTATCTATACTTCCTGAATCTACAATCATTTTGCAACATTACCATGGGACTTACATGTTATCTTGAAGAGTGTTTTACATTGTGTATGTTCTTTCTCCTTTGGTGGCTTCAAAAATGTCCTCCTCATCAAGAGTGCCTCTCCTTCTTTAGGTGCCACCAAATGTGAATTTGAGCCAACACTCTCTTCCTTTATAGGCTACACCATTTTATTTCTACTCTAATTCCTATAACTCCTTTCTTCCTATTCCTTTGAACACTCCCAATACTTATAACCTCCATACTTATTGAATTTGAAGCATTTTAATATGAAACCACTAGTTCCTCTTCCTCTAGATGCATATCCACCTATGTAATATGGCCTGCTACCCCTAAAACCTACTCTTGGTTGTGTTTCATGTCTTTGGCCACTACTTTCAACTTCCCCATATGCATTATTATGGTCATACTCTCCTCTTCCTCTCACTTGTTTGCCTCTTCCTCTTTCTTATTGTGTATGCCTTCTTTCCAACTTCTCTTTAGATTTCAAAGATGCTTGGTATGATTCTTCAACTATTTTCAAAGTTAATATATTGATCTCATATTATATGGAGAACTTGAGACCATTAAAATACCTTGATATTCCTCCTATTATAATCTAGGATATTCCTCTTATTTATCACTATCATCATCAACTATGACCCTTCTTCTTTGAGCCATCTCCATGACTGCCATTCTAGCCTGCATGTTCCTCATTTTAATGACCAAATTGGCCACATTATTTTACATTATTTGAGATGATATAGGTTTCCTCTATATTTATACCATTTTATCCTTTTTATATTATTGTTTGACCATACTTATGCTCTAATACCAAATGATGCAGATCTTACATAAGTTTTCTTTTCTTGTTCTTAAACAAAGATTCACTTTCTTAGTTTTAGGCTCAAGAGCTCATTCACCATGAAAGTACAAGTTTATAATACCGATATAAGATTTAAATATATTTATATATATTAAAATAGTCTCTAATAACCACATATATGTCTTTTAAAACTATCTCAAACACATACCATGAACTTATGCAACTCTACCTTTCAAACTAACACTTCTTGTAGCCATGTTTGACTGTAAATAGTTTAGTACATAAAAATTACTAATAGTTATGACTTACCAATATGATATTCACCTTTTTCTTATTGAAATACACATATGGGTTAATTTTAAATATCTAACTCACTTCTTAAGTCCACTTTCCTTCTTTGAACCTACCAAACTAGGCCTCTTTTAGTCCTTTTCCAATGCCATTGTCTAGAAATCCATACTATAGGTATGGTACAATCCTAAAAGTGATTGTATTATTTAGGGCATACAAAAATATTTTATACTAAAAGTTTTTATAATTTTCCTAGGGTTAGTTTTCTCAAAAACCTCAAAATCCTAGTTGCCAGGGTTTGTTCACACTAAACAAGCTAAGAGTGATCAAAATTCCATTTATTGATCTAGGAATAGTTTCAAACCAGACCAATCATTGGAAAATTTATGTCTACACTAAATTCACATTTTTCATTTAGTTAGTAGACTCCCATAACCCAAAATACGTTCACAATCTCATAAACTCAATCTTTCTTGATTGTATTTGATGATAAAAAATAAGGTTAACTAGGGGTTTGATTGTTCAAAATTACCAACAATATTTAATAGTTGTCCTAGGGTTATTCCCATGAAACAAAATTGACTCAATACTATCTCCTCTTTTTTTATTACCTTTGGACTCTAAACAATATTCAAAATAAAGAACATAGTAATAAAACTCAAGGTAGATGACCTGTGTGCTAATAGTGAGCAATATCTCTAAGAAAATATAAAATTAATATGTTTGAAAACTCATGTATGTCATAATAATAATTCTCTAACATTGATAAACATTTCACCTCCTCATTCCACATAGTAATCCATGAGAAAAGATTACATTCTCAATAGAACAACCTGCATACTTTCATACATTATTTGACAAGCCTATCTGTCTTCTCAAGGGTCACTTCTTTGATATTCAAAAAATGTTACCTATCTCATCCAAGGACTAAAGATGATAAAAATAATAAAAACTATCACATATTCATAATTACTTTCCTCTTTGAATATTCAAACAAACAAATACTCTGTTTATAGCCATGCAATAACAATGCACTCAGAATTTCATGATCACAATCCATTATTCATCAAATTTCTTTGCTTCAAATTCATTCTCTATCCTCCTTAAAATTAAAATCATTATCTCATGACCAAAACTAACTCTCCTATATCTAATCCAAGAGGCATAACTAATTCTTGGAGGTTTCCCATGTAGAGGTGTTTAAAGTTACATTGCATTTTATATGTTTGACCACTAGACATACTATATCACCATGCCTATAGAAAAAATAACATGTTTATGACCTTTACATAGCCTTAAGACATATTATACACCTATTTAACTTGATATTACACATTTCCACCTTCAAACAATGCATATAAATTCTTTCGTAGGGCTTAAAAATTCAAATTTTCAAATGTGGCAATTTTAGAGGGAAACTCCATAATTAAAATTTTATGCCACTTGTGCTAATCTAGTTCACTCCTATGACTTAATTAGGACCTAATTCACCTAAAAATAAAAAAATGAGTTCATTTTGGGATCCAAAAGGATGCCCCTACATTAGGAGTGTAGGTGAATACACCTAAAATAGGGGTTGGGGTAAGTGATTGGTAGGGTGGAATAATTTTGGAAGTGTCTGGGTTAGAGACTCCATGAGTAAGGATATTCCCAAGGTGTTGGGTAGAGGCATATCTTGGTGGAATAATATGATCTTATTTGGTCAGATCATGTAGGGTTATTTTTTTTTTGATGAACCATTGTTTGGACAAGAAAATAAGAGGAATGAATCTGGGTAGGAGGATTTAGGTTCACTCCTGGATTCATATATTGTTGGTTGTTCTCCAAGTCATGACTACAACCCACAAAGGTATTGCTGAGATCATTTGGGATAGTGGTGGTGTTAGGTCTAGGAATATCTTGTACAAGAGGTGTATAAGTGAGATATTGGTTAGTGTGATGAGATTGATTTGGAGTGGGAGCCTCAGGGGAAGTAGTTAAGGTTTTCACCAATGGGTTTGATGAATTTTAATTCTTGCTAGAGGGATGTGTAGTTACTTGCATATGATTAACCTCATCTTCCAAATAGTGGATCCTTCCTAGATATTGGTCATACTTAGTAGAGATTTGTACATATAGGTTCTTTAGGATAATTGATGGTCTAGTGGCCATATTAAGAGTGTTTGTATTCCTTTTAGTGAGGGTCATAACATTGTAGTCAGAATGATTGTTAATGGTTACAGATACATCCCATACCTCATGAATAAGGATTATAGATCTAGTTTAAATATTATAGTGATAATAATCATAAGATTGATAATATACATTGGTGTCTAAATTATAGTTATTCTAACTTACCAAAGAATCCTCACTACAGTTAAATTGTCTCCTTTTATAGCCCTCCTAGACAAGAGATCTATCTAGGTCTTGTCCTGACATATTTTAGGGGCATATGGATATCCTAAAAATAAATGGAAGGAGAGGAGAAGATGGATAAATAATAAAGGAGGATAAGAAAATAAAAAAATATATTAAGTATTTCATGTTGGGTTCACCAATTTATATGCACATAAATAACACACACTAAAATTTGCACTCGACTTCTTGAGGTCAAGCTAAGATAATAGATGTAACATATGGATGATAAGTGGGACTATAGATTGGGTTGATTACAAGGTAGAATGGAATTTGGGATGATGAGAGAAAAATTATGCTTTTGATGGAACCAAAATAACTCTTCTACATCATGTTGTTCTTTAATTGTGTCAAGCTAAGTGGAAACTGATCTCTAAGGTCCTTCTGTATTAGTGATGATGAGGAGGTGAAACTCTTGATCAATACTAGGAATGCCAAGGTGGGAGTGGTTTGGTTGAATGAGTTGGATAATCTGGTTGACTCTATTAGGATGGCTATGCCATGTCAATGTCATACATAAATGTGAATGCTATATGATGAGGCTAGGCATGAGGAGAAGAAATAGTATAGAGATGAGAATCAAGGCTTAAATCACATTGTATTGACAACCTAAGTTTTGGGGGAAAATGATTGGTGGATTGGGGATATGATATTGTTACTCTAGGGCACCAAGATAATTGAAAATAGATGGGGGATAGGTGTGGAACAAAAAACCTCAATTCTAAGCTTGACACTAATAGCTATCACTCTAGGAAAGAGACCTACTCTATAGAGGTATGGATACTCAAGTAGTGTCATACAATAGGCTAAATGTATAAATGTATAAATTTATGATATTTTTATGGAGGTGATATATGATTGGACTCGTTATTATATTCAAATCAAGGTTTTAAGAATGCTCATGCTTGTTGGTATAAGGCTTTGGTTTTTGAATTATTTTTAGTTTCTGGTAATGTTTTAACTAAAATGAAAGATAATTACTTGCTGAAAGTAAATGATTGAAAGTAAATAAAAAAATAACAACTGTAATTAAATGAAATAATTCTTCTTTTTGGTATTTTTTAGTTCACTTTTTCAATGCTTGTAATAATAGAAAACCAAATCTAGGCTAATAATGCAAATGCTGATTTCTAACTTTTTTGAGTGCAAACTAAATGACATTATTTTTGTGTGTTTTCAGATTGATAAATAATGAACCTATTATGCAAACTATGTTTTAATAAAATTTAAACAATATTAAATAATATTTGGATCTTAAACAATAATACCATAAAACACCCAATACCATTTTTTTTACATATACAATCTAAAATAAATTTTTAGTGTTTCTAGATGAATGCATACTAATTATGGATGATTTGTTTTAAATATAATTAAATAGTTAAATTCTGATTTTATAAATTTGTAAGATAAAACACATATTTATAATTTATTTAAAATAAAATTAGAAGCAAGATAACACATTGTGATTACCTAGGTTTGACTGGGGCTTTAATTTTTGTTAGTGTATGAGTTTATGTAAATAAGAACTTGTTTTCCTATGTTTACAACTGAAAGTATTTGATTTTATTTTTTCCAATATTTATCTAGGTTTAAAATCAAATCTATATGTTTTTAAATAATTTATTGTATGGTTGTAAGAAAATAAAGAAACCAACTCATATTTTTGTGCAAAGATGGGAAAGATAATAATTATTTTTCCTATAAAATTTGCCTTTTTCAAAATAGACATTCAAAATAATGTAAGAAATAAAAATAATATAATTTAATCTACTAAAAAAATAAATAAAATCTAAACTAAAAATTCCCAGCCTGATCATGATGTAGATAAACTAAAATCAGGGGACTAGCTACTTTACTCAAAACAATTAATTGTAGGAACTCTCTAACTAGGAGGTTGATCAAATGATAATAACCAAATGGAGAAGAAGAGAGGGACACAACTCCAGTTAAATAATAATTGATTGTGACTAGTTAATAACACCACTTGTAAATAAGCTATGGTTGTAGAAAGATTTAAAAATTAATGATATAATGCAAATTTTTGAATCTAAAATTTATCTGAAAATGAAATAATTTTAGAAGAGGAATGAAAATTTCAAGGGGAGTTGAAATGATTTGAATTGGGAGTAAAACATAGGAGAGACTCAAAATGATTAAATATAGAAGAGGGAGTGAGTTGGGCCAACATGGAAGCAAATTTAAGGTGATAATAAAAATAAACAACACAATAATCATGTAAAATGTGTAATAAATTGAGCTATAGGAGCCAAAATTAGAAAATGGATAAGAGTTCATGAAACTGATCCTATTTGCAGGGAGCAGTTACACAACCATCAGTCCTAGTGATAGAATCATTGCTCCCAAGAATGAAACTACTACATGGGATGATGGAACCACCTTATCAATGATGGTTCCATCATAATTTTTTTCAAAACCACTAAGATGGTTTTGTCACCTTAGGGGTGGTTCTATAATGGATCATGATAGTTTCATCATTGAGAGGGGCAATTTCAACTCCCTTAAAAAGGTTTTTAAAATAGGATCAAAGAGACCACCAAAGATAAGAAAAAGGGGGCCTAAGGGGTATAAGATATAAATAAGAAGGGAAAATGACTAGGGTGTTAGATAAAACCTATTTTGAGCACAAATTAAGAGATCACTACGTCATCATTATACATCAAACTGAGAATGTTGCACTGAGAAAATTATGGTTACATATAGTATACAACTACATATTTTTATTAGATAAGGGTGACCATGCCCATTGATCTTTTGCACAAAGCAAAATTCTTAGTATTAATAGCCTTTTTTAATGAACTAACAAAATTCTCATCAGTATCAACCTTTTTTAATAGTACCTTCCTATGTTCAACCATTTCTCTAACAAAGAGATATTGTACATCAATATGATTCAATTGAGAATGATAAGGTAGGTTATTTTCCAAACATATTTCACTTTGAATATCATAATATATGATTAAATTTTTTTGTAAATAACCAACAATAAAACAAAATATTTTTAAACATATTTCTTCCTTACTAGCATGAGTCACTATCATTGTACTTTTACCTTTGTAGTGGATATTGCAATAACCGCCTGCCTTTTGCTCATCTATCTCACTATTCTACCAAATAAGTTAAGCACATTCACTTATTGATATTTAATAATTGAGATCTCTAACCCTGTTAGAATCCATAAAGCCTTGTTAATTCACAATTTTGTTTTCACCAGGTTTTCCTTGGTAGAATATTACATAATCTTAAGTGATACACAAATATCTAAAAAATATATTCATGGCAGTCTAATGATCCTTCTCAGATATGGACATAAATATTATCATAACTCTCAATACATGGTAAGTGTTAGGTTTAGTGCAGGCTATTTCATACATCTAGCTTATAACATCACTTGCATAAGGAACCTAAGACATGTCATCAATTTCCTTTTATTCTTGGGACATTGTTTAAAGATATATTTTTTCCAACATGAAAGGGATTACTTACATCTTTACATTCCTCCATTATAAACCTATGAAATATCATCTCATCACATTTCCTTTGATTCAATCATAATTTCATGTTTATATTCCATTCCTAAAATAAACTTTTCAACACATACATCCTTTATATCAAATGGAGATGATATTTGAGATTTAACTTTTTTGATCATTTTCTTGTTAAAATTAACATGTCATCTACATAAAAAACTATGACAAAAAAATTATCACCTTCTTATTTTAAATGCAAATAAAGATCAAATTTTCTTTGTACAAGTCTATTTTCTAACATATACATGTCTTTTTTCATGTTGTTGTCATTAATGTCAAGGTTTATGTCATTGATGTCAAGGTGCATCTAGTGAAGGTGCATGGTGAGTGGTCATTAAGGTATGTGATTCATATGACAAAGTGAGATTGTTGAGCATTGTATTTAATATTGGTTTATACCAAGATTTAGGACAATTTTAAGTTTATATTGCTGAAAAATACATTAAGTTATAGGTCTTTGAGGTAAAGTGCTTAAGTAGCCTAAGCATAGTCATTACATGAAGAGACCTTATGAGAAGGTATGATCATGGTGGCTTTGTGAGATGAGTGAACACATGCATGATTGGTTGTATGAGGTTGTTTTAGAATGTATGTGATGCATTGGTTCACTCATGAGAGTCTTAGGGTGAGCCTACAGGGGTGGCACCTTTAGACCAAGTCTACACCTAGACCACTCCTAGACACTACCTAGCCTAATGAGGTATCATAATCTATTGTCAAGGCATGTGAAGGATGTATGGTAGTGATTAAGCATGAGAGAGGTTTATTGAGTATGTAATTTAGGTGGAGAGTGCATGGTAAGAGGTATAAAGGTGAGTTTTAAGGCCTAATATAGTTTACAAGTCAAGGTATATAATAACAAAGAGAGAGAGAGAGTGTGGAGTAATGAGGGGTCATGATTAGATTTCAGAGAGTTTGAGATTATGTAAGAATTTTTAGAGGTGAGGAGTGTTTTTTCAAGTGTGTTCATTAATTTTGAGGTCATAATATGAATAACGAGGCATTAAAAGTTGTTTAGAGGTCTCTCAATTACTCAGAATGAAGGGTTCTCAACTTGAGAAGGATTTTATTGTGATCATTAAATCATCAAACCTTTGAATGGTAACCTAATATATTAATGGTATATGGGGAAGGTTACTAGATAAAATTATATGCATTAGTTTTTTTATTGAGGGGCTATGCTTTATAAACAATCATTAAGAGTGGAAACATGTTTAAACCATCTTAGAGCCCTAATAAAAACCTAATGTTGAATATGTTGATCAAAAGTGCCCATAATGAATTGGTATGATTAAGTAACATATTTTATATTATATTGGACTCTCCCAAGTACCTCCAATTGGTATTGGTTAGAGAAAGGAGAGATAAAATGTTGAGTTATAGGCTTATATCTAAAGAAGTTGCTATAAAATTCAAAAGTTGCATTGGACATATTAAGAAAATGGATGGAGGAATAAGGTAAAGAATCATGTTTCATGTCCGTGATTTTTTTTAAATAGGTTATATCCCTCAAGTGTGCTAAACTAGTCATCCAAGTTAACTAGTTGCTAAATAGGCCAAATGGTGCAAACAGTGAAAAACCTAGGCAATGGTGAAAAGATGAATTAGAATGTGTTATCATGATAGAATGATGGATCCAAGTGCATAGATATGTTTTTTGATACTGGTATGTATTATTAATGATTTTTATAAAGCTTGGAAGTTATGTATAGTGGTGAAAATGATGAATCCAAAATGGCTTATCTGACTTAATGAGGTCTATGTGTAGTGAAGTCAACAAATTGGTCTGTAAGACAAATAGTTACCACTAGAACATATGATGTTTATGTTTTAATATGGTTTGGATATGTTAGAGGATCTTATTATTTCATAATAATTCATGAAAAATGTCTATACAAGTGTTGAAAGGCTGAGTCACCATGACTAGTCTTTGAGGAAAACTGGTAGTTCTGAGTGAGTGAGTTATAGAGGTGTTTTTGAGGCTTTATGCCCTAGTTGAAGTGTCTAATGTATATGGTGATATTTTTGAGTCTCTATGCCATAGTTGAAGTGTCTAATACTTATGGTGATATTTTTTATTTCATGTAGGATATATATAAATGATTTATTTTCATGGTTGTGTGGATAAATTATGTTTTATCTTAAGTTGTTCAAGATATAATTTTTTGTGTGTTCAAAATCCTAATGTGAATAGTGATAATGAGGGGTTTCAAGTAGTGATTTATTGTAAAATATTTTATTGATCCTAGAAGATAGTAGTGGGAGTCTATCTAATTTTTATATGATATGTTCCTATTGTGTGTGGAGTTTGAAAGTGTTCCAAGGAAGGAAAAGTGTAATGTGTCCTAAAGTAAGCCTAATGGAATTAAGTCTCCATGAGACCTAAAAGTGAAATGAGGTCTAATAGAGTTATGATAGAGTGAATTGGACTCAATATCTGTTTGAATCATGTTTATGAAATGTATTATTACTTATTCCATGGTTGAACTAAGAGGTTAAGGGTGAGTAGTTGACTAAGTGGCATATGAACAAGGAATGGTATATATACACAACAATTTTAGGCCTATTTGGGTATGTAGAGAGAATACAAATGAAATAGTACGTTATTGAATATAAGGAAGTATCACAGACAATCATAGGTGTTTAAAGGATCTAGAATGAATATTTGACAATGTGCATATGAAGATCAAGGACATATGACCTAATCAATCTTGAAGAGACTTAGTTGCGTGAAAAGGCCTAAGGTAGTTTGAGAGGGATAAGCATGTGAAGAGTTGAAGAGGTGGTAATCATATATTGTGTGAGAAACAAGGTGTTCTAAAGGTTATGTTTCACCATGTTTTGTGTTTATTTTCTTTTTTCCTTTTAGAAGACAAGAAAAACTTTAAATAAAGGGCAGGGTATAGAAGAACCTAGATTTAATTACACACTCATGATCTAGTTGATGTAGATAACTCCTCTTTGGCTTGGGAGGATGACCTATAATAAGAAATAATATATAAAGGGATTGATTAGTAAGATTGATTAGCTATAATACTAGATCCAATAAGTATTAGACATCATTAGAGGGCTGCCAATCCAGTCTTTAAACAAGTTAAGTTCTAGAAAATGAAAAGTGATGCTTGCATAAAGTAATAAAAATCACTTAATCACAATTAAATAAAACAATTTTTAAGAGAAAATGAGTGCTTTTATCAAAATGGAATTAACTTGTTTAAACTAATGCTAAAATACTAAAACTTGATTCAGAGATTAGTTCATGACTCCATGTTGTCACAAAAGTAAAAAAAATAGATTTTGGATAAGGGCTGATGGGTGAATTTAGATCGCTATTTTGGGAAAAATAAATTACACAATGATCGATGTTGGTCACTATGCAACTGATACCAATTAAGGTAACTAATGTCGATTAGGGGTGATCGATGCCATTTACTATGGATTATAGTTTTGGGTAGAATAGACTATGGGCTAGTGGTAGGAGGGATTTTATGGGCTATTCGTAGTTGGATGATAGTCATGAGGATAGGAGGGAATCTCAATGATATCAAATTTAGGGGTTTGACACTCAAGTGACTGGGAATGTTCAGTGGGTGTTTGGTGGAAGAAGTGTTTGGAATTATAAAATCCAACATAAGAGAGGATATGGATGGAGATTAGAAGTGGATACAAGCACTAAAAATACTAAAATATAAATAACTAAACTCAAAACAAGTGCAAGATACTTAGATTTTTGTGTTTACTAGCTTGGAGAAGTCTTGAAGTTAAATTTAAGATACTTGGGAACCTAGTATAATGTGGGTAAGTGATGGTACTTGAGTCCTCCATATTGAGGTGCTAAAACACTTTCCTATCTCTAAGTTGGTTATTTAGTTCATCAGAAAGCTTAGATTACATGAGAGTTCTAATTCTTGCTCAAAATTTTCAACCTCTTGAGCAAGGGTCTTGGGGTTACCTTAAATAATCGACATCAGTCCTTGTCAACTAGTATTGATCGAGGGGTGACTGATATTAGTCAAGGGATAAATAGTCTAAGTTACTAAAATTATCTATTTGTACTTAATTTTGGCCATTAAGACCATTAAAAGTGGTCCAAGCTTATTTAAGGCAACATGGGCATGTGTGAAGAAGAGGTCTAAGAGGTTAGGGCATTAAATACCAAGGTGATAAATAGTCTTAAGGCTAAGTGTCACTCAATTAGCTATGGGTTTAGGTGGGGTGAGGTGTAAATAGGCATATTTACCTTAATTAACTAATTAAATTATCCCAATGGAGGAAATGGGTGTTTTTAAGGATTTTTAATAAATATCCTAACCTAAGGGGGATAAGAGGGCCAATGGGATACTTTACAACAACTAGAACCATTTGGTGTGGTTTTCTAGTGTCTACATTTTGCCCCTTTTTGTTACATAGGTTACATCCATAAGTTGTAAAATAAAATCAAATGGTGCAGTGGAATGTTGGATGCCCCAAGTATGGGATGAGGTGTTCCCTCTCAAACCAATAAATGATGAGGTGAAAATGAAGTTGGGTTTAGGTTTTGACAAGTGGGTATATGAGTGGCAAAGTAGTTAAGGTGGTTAGGCATGGAAGTAAAAAAGGGTACATAAGGTACAACAAATAATTTCATAAAGTACACTTAGATGAGGTTGTTAAGATGGAACAAAGTGGAAAAATAAGGCTACACTGAGGAGGACAAGTGATAAGTGAACTAGGCCATAACACTAGGTGTAGCTAATATGGGTACACTTATAAGCACAAGTCTCCATGTGAAGGTATCCATATTCATAGGGAGCCAAAAATAGGGTAATCCTAAGAAGATAGAATGAGTGGTAGGTGTCAGAACCTTAAGTGGGCATATTATAAGGAACTAAAAGGGTGACATGTAAAAGTTGCACACATACATAATGTTGTGGATCATGGCAAAATGGGAAAAGTGGTTAATGTGACTAAGTCAAGGTTATCAAAAATTATATGAAAAAATTGGTATGAGTGTCCAAAGGTAAGCTTTGATGGGTGGGGATATGTTTGGAAAGGGATCCCTTGAGGTAGAGAGGGGAGTTAGAGGTTCAAAAACCTAATTATTGTGACCAATTTCAATTGGGGTTGACCATTATTGGTCACCATAACCTTAGTGGTCATTGACATCATTCATTGGCCAAAACCCTAAAAAAGGGGGCCGATGACTAAAAAGGTCAAAATAATTTGATATTTGACATTTTCTTACTGTGGGCACAATTTATCTTTTTGTGAAAGTGAATTTTGTGGAACTACCTATGGTCTGAGTGGTTGAGAGTGAGCCTTGAGTGGAGGGGGTGCCAAGTGGACCATTTAATGGGGACCAGGATTAGACAGGGAAAAGAAAAGATGTAGAGAGTTGGAGGAGAAGCGTAAGGTGGAGGGTAAGTGACAGTTGGGAAGTGAGTACCACCATAATGTTGGTCATGAAATGAGGTAGGTTTTTAGCTTATTTCATGTTTTTGAATTTTATTAGGTTATTTTTAAATGTTTGGGTAGATTGAATGTGTTGGGGTAGGGGAAAATTAAATTTTTAGAGCTGAATGTTAGCTACTAAACATGGTAGAGGGGAGGGTAGAGTAGGGTGTTGTAGTGGTTTGAGTGTAGGTTTTAAAAAAAATTAGGGTTTTAAGCTTCAACCTTATCACATAATGACTGATGCCAATCATTATCGACTGATGTTAGTTGAGGCTAACCTTGTATCAATAAAGATGGGACTAATAGCGGCCCATAACATAAAACCAATTCCAATCAAGGGTCGATAGCCATCGGTCCAATAAGGGACCGATGTCAGTCGAGGCTCAACCAACATTGATCTTAAGATAAAGGGGAGGGGGGTAAAAAAAAGGTAGGAAGAATATGTTGATGAAGGCTTAGTTTTTGGGTAGGCTAAAGGGTTCAAGGCTAAGGATCAGGGGAAGGATAAGTAGGTATATGTTATATTATTTAAGGGTGTTATAGTAGTTAGGATCTTAGTGGTAGTCAATTTAGTTTATTAGTGTGGGTAAGGGATGAATGTAGGTGGGTGCCTAGGTATAGTGACTAAGTTAGTGTAGGTGAAATGTATGTGGGATTTTTAAAGTGTAGGTTAAACTAAGTCATTTATTTAACCCTGTAGGAGAGCATTCTATTGATGATTTAGGATCAAGTCCCACCACTTATCAAGGAGTTCCATAAAGACATGACTAGGGCTGATTGGGACCATATGATGGTAGTGGGTTTGGGTGGCATATACTATTATCAACATGTGCCCTAAGATACAATGATGTTGGTATCTCTCATAGAGAGATGAGAATCAACTACTAATATATCATGCTACCAACATGGGAGATTATAATTCTACTAGAAGACATGCACAAGATTTTGAGGCTAGTCATATAAGTTTGAGCAATGGAGATGATCTACAGTGAGGAGTAGGATGCATATATGGACCTATTGTTTGGAGAGGATGTAGTAGAGGCCTAGTGGCATGTTATGGGATTATAATTCAAGGATTTATATAGTATTGATATTGAGAGGAGATGGATTATGATTATGATGATGATAAAATTCACTTGGTATGCATCACCTGACTTGAGTGGGGGCATATTTACGTAGGCTTTAAGTGGTGTTTTGGTGGAGATGATAGAAGATCAAATAGTATATGTGTAGGCTCCAACATTATTGGTTCAATTTTATCAAGATATATGGGTATATCAAGTACATAAATGATATGGAATGAGCATCTACTTCCTACTCCACTATTGGGCATACGAGCATATTACCATCTTATAACTAGTTGGATTATCATGGATAACATGGCATCATGATAGTTTCAGAGTTGGTTTTATGAGATGGAGATCAAACATGGAGCTACCATGGGTAGGTGGGTGGTGCAAGATTTGGCATGGTTTAGGTAGTGATTAGATGCATTGGTTGATGAAGATATTGTCTAGAGACTATATGTAGGTTTTTCATCATGGAGGGGGATGGGTGTACTGACTTTCTATTTATAGAGCATCAAATGGATTTATGGGAGGTAGGAGTAGGAGATAGAGTTGATCCCTTTTGACCATGTGAGGTGATAATATGGCTTAGTTCAGGGTGTCTCAGGAGCATTCCTAATATATAGATATGAGGATGTAGAGGTACCATTACCTCTACCATAGCTAGTAGAGGAGGATCCCTTATATGAAGAGCTACCAATTCCTATAAGAGTTGACAATGTTGTGGTGATGCCTGTACATTATTTGGTGGCAGGGATAATATCTTGTATTAGTTAAGGGAGACAGAGGATAGGGTCTAGCTAGAGGATATGGTGGATAATAATAGGCTGTAGATGTAGAGATGGAGGAGGAAGACATATTGATGGAGGAGGATGATTTTGATATATATATACTATTACTATATAGAGGGATCAGGTAAGAGCATCAATGACTACCATACATGCATCTTTGATTTTCATGATATAAGAGAGAGATATGGCACATGGGCAACTAGTAGTGAGGACCTAAGAGAGATAGTCTCCAAGCATAGCTAGCCATTATTAAATATAAGAGAGACTATGCATGGGGATAACTAGCATTGAGGACCTAGGAGAGAGATAGTCTCTATGTACAACTAGACACCATCACACAAGATAGAGATTTTATACGGGGGTAGCTAGTGATGACTACTCAGGAGAGGGATGGGTTTAAGACATAAGTGACTTTGGTATTAGTTGAGCAGGATGCTATGAGATAGGCAAGAAGATGAGAACACAGTGTGGTAGCTATGGGACCAACTTAGACTATTCCAGAGTCAAAATATGTTGCAATAGTGGAGGAGTTGAGGTACTGTTAGGGACATGTTTTTAGTAGTCTTCCAATTGTGCCCCAATATTCAGAGTACCTAATAGAGCAGGTTATGTCAAAGAGACTCAATAGTACTACACCTAGTGGTGGCATAACATTTTTAGGTGATTAGATAGGCTAGAGAGATGGATAGGATCCAGGGGACATTATTACCCTTACACCATAGACTATTGACTTTTGTACTATTATTATTTTGATTCTGGCTTGCGAGCCAATGCAGTGAGATGTATATGTCATTTTTAGAGATATGGATATTGATTATATAGCATTTTTATTTGAGTTATGATGTTGTTATTGTTTATTTATGATGTTATGGCTTAGTTATGATTCTTTACATGATGCCCATGGTCATAATTTTTATGATGTTTATGACATGTGTAGATCATGGTTTAGTATTTTTACTATTAGTAGGTGTATACTTAATTTATTTTATCAGATGTTGATATTTAAATTACTAAATCTATGTGATCTCATACTTAGATACATATGGGATTGGATAACATAATGGTTTAATTCATTTATCTATCTTAGAGAAATGATTAAAGGCTGATATAACTTTTTGATAAAAGTTAGTATCAATTTTATGTGATAGAATTAATTTGATTTAGGCATGATGATAAATAAGATTTCTTAGATAGATGAGATGTTAATAAATTAATATGAGATGATAATTTGATAATGTATGATGGTGAATATGATAAATAGAATGTTTTTATGATTAAAAAACACTTAAATAAATGATGTGGATGGTTATAAAATGTGACAATCATTTAATGGAACACATAATGTTCTACAATGTATTTAACATTATGATGCCATTCATTTGATTTGAAATGATAGATGATTTAAAATGATAGATGATTTAAAATTTTAAAAACCACTTTAATAAATAGATTAATTTGGAGAACAAAGCTATATGTAAGAATAGGAAAGAAAAGAGAGAAAATGAGAGAAGAATGTTAAATAATCAAGAGATAAATGCCTTAACAAATGAATCAACAAGTAGGTATGAGCAAGAAGAAGGATACGCGATGATGTTTCATTGATGAGGACCAAAAATAGGAAGGTGAATCAACTTATGAACATAAGCCCTTCTTATGCTTCATAGTAGCATTCATTGGTTTGTTAAGAAGTGTCTTGATCACATAGTGTCAAGTAAGCTCAAAGTTCCTTATTTTTTGGAAGTTTAAAAGGGAGCTATATGATAGTGGAACCTTCTTGTGGGAAGAGCTTGGCCCTTCTATAGGTGAATAAAGATCCATTATAAACAATTTTATGTATTATATGGTGTATATTGATCGATGAAGGAAGTCTAGTATCATATATAATTTTTTGCTTTTTAGAATTTTAACTATAGGTCCTTTTGATGTGGTTGTTGTTGAGAGATTGGGAAAGTTAATCAATGTGAGAAGCTTCCATGAGATTTATTTCTTTGACAAATGTTTGACTTAGCCATCCTTCAAGGGAGTGGTCTAATATTTTGATGAATGAAACTTGGAAAGACCCTCCTTGGACTTATATTCTTCAGGTGTACCTTAAAAATCCATCCACTTGAATTTTCCACACTTCTTACCACCTTGCTCACTTTGCCAAATTTAACTGGGTGAGATGAAGATACTTATAGGAACACTTAGGAGTTGTTATAAATAATGACATGGACATGGGGAGTTAGCTTAAGTATCAATCTTTCCTCCCATGTGATTGGCATCTTCAGACTCTTCCTAGAACCTATAAAACACAAAACTATAAAAAGCATCTTTTTTAATACTCCATCTATATAGTTCTGTATAGTCTAAAAGGATGGGGATGATATTGAGAGAGTCCCATAAAACATCCAATAACTTTTATAATTAAACTAATCCATTAGGGAATCTTTATATCTTCATTTCCTCAGTCGAGTCCTTTGCAAGGGTTTACAAGGGTTTTAGGTCCTTTAAGCCCTTAAGGATTGTTCATGAAGATTGGATGTTATAACTACCAATAAATTTCAATAGATAAAATTTTAATAAAATTTTCAACATTATTAAAATCCTTATATCTTCATGCACAACTTCCAAGAAGATGTAAGCATCTAAAGTTGCCTTATCGAGCTTGTTTTCTCATTTGCACAGGCGCAAGCTATCCTAAAGTCAAAAAAAGATTTTTTAATGGTTTCCCATACATACCAATAGCTTATAAACATATAAAATTACCCTATAAACATGATTCAATCCATTATAATTCTCATCTCATATTATAAGTGAAAATGACTCTCCATTTGGCTTTAGGCCTAAACCATTCCCAATAGGCTTGTCTGCAACTTTGAGGGTATAACCTTCCTTGTTAGGATTCCTCTTTATATAAAAGGTTACTCATTTTTTAATAGGTGTTATACAACTTACCAAATATCCTTTCAATGTCCATCTATCTCCTAGGTAATCCTTTTATTTCCCTTTTTTTAAAGACTACAAGGTTTGCACATAAGGGGAGTGCCCTCTACCTAAGACAAAATAGAGGGAACTTCCCCTATTTAATAAAAATAGGTGAATTTTGGAGAGGCTTATCCAAGTTTTAAAGATGCTTTGTACAAAATTTTAGTCATTGATCAGGTCTTTAGACCCCTCAAATGCATTGAATCTTAAGACAAACTTGTAGAATAGTTGATGTCTGTATGGTTTGGGATATAAGATGTATCATGTTTGTTTAAAGCACCTTCTCTATTATATACCCATAATGATGGTGAAATTAAAATATTATGGTCAGGATGAATGTGTTTTAAGTTTTCCCATCACTTCAAGCTCCTATGCTTTTTCCTCACATTTTGATTGGTCAAGTCTGAGTGTAACTTCTTGATTGTGTTACCTTACCTTTTTGACCAAAAGATGATTCCTATAGGTACATATTTTATTAGTTGGGATTTGATCATAATGTGTAAAAAAATTATTTGAATATTTAAATTTATTTTTAATGGATTGGACTTGTGCTTACCTTGTCTAGGCTAGACCATCATCTAGGCACCATGTTTTGGCTTGCTATCTGGCTACAATCAACTAAAACTAATTGTATTGAAATCATTAGGACCCTGTAGGTGTTGATTTTAAATTATAATATATTTCATGTTCTTTTGGATAACCTTTGAAAACCTTTATTTAAATTTTCATAGCATATTTTCATGTCTATAAGCTTATCATTTCCCAAGTTCATTTTAAGAGCTCTATGATCACCTACATGCAGGCTATAGGTAGCCTTTTCTAGGATACTATACACCTATAGATGAACATATGATCATTACATTAAAATTTAGGCCTCTTAAAAGTCATTAATGTGCCTTTTAAAACTTGGTAGGACTCTTCAAACATGATAATATACTTAGAATTGCCACCTTGGGAAGTGGAGCTCCTTTGAGGTCCAAAATTTGTAGATGAACATGTCTGAGTTTAGTGTATAAAAGAAATTTTTTTGGCCTTCTAATAACCACCTTTCACTAATCCTATAACTCCCGTTTTTTCCGAGTTATTCTCCTATGTATAACTACTAGGTATGGTCATCTAGATGCATTAAGATCCTTGATAACCCAATAATATGACCTTGACAAAAAGGCCTGGACTTCTATTTTCATCTTTTAGGGATTAGATCCTTGAACATAGTCATCTCATGTTTGATCAAGGTTTTTAATTATATTTTCCAACATAACCTTTCAAATATGTATTTCATGCTCCAAATAACATGATATGACTTCAACTAAGGTTTCAACTTATTCTAATCTCCTAGGTGACACCTCAACTCTCTGTTAGTATCACCTATAGGTGGATCCTATAATATATAGTCAGTGGATGAACCTATAAGTAGTATGCATGGTTTGTGGGTTGAAATGAGGTTTGTACCTTTTACAAAAGTTTTAAAATACTTTTGTCACTATCAAAACCTTACTCAGCTCAAATGCTCCTTCTGAACATGCTTGGTTTCCATCAAAACACCTATAGGTAGACATTATGAGCTACATATAAATAGACAGTGAGTAGAAAAGGTCTATGTGTTCAAGGAAACTAATTTAATAGTATTTTGATCTCATCTCATCATTTTTAAATGAAAGATCAAGATGTTTCAAAGCCTAAGACAATATTTCACACATTATTTTCAACGTTGAACCCTTCTATAGGCACTTGTAAGTGCATGTTAATGGTAGGAGACTATGTGTAAAAAGAAAAGATTGACCTCATGCTAATCATACATTATTTGATGAACTAAAATTGATCACCCATGTGATAAATATGTTTCCATCACCATAGGAATATCTTTCACTCTCTTATGGACATGTTCAAGATTTAACACAACTCATTTAGATGATTGTGTATGATAGTCATGAAGCAATTGGTTGTATGGTATGTCTCTTAGTTACCACTCCATGCTTATTGTTTTGAGGTTGAGTTTTCATGGATAAGCTACCAAGAGGATATTATAAACATGAATATAAGCCTATCACCATCCCTTGCAATCACTACCAAAACATGAAGATCTTGAAAATGGTGGAAACATGCTTGTTATCTTCAAATGAGACCATTCTACAAACCTAAGAATATTTTCTCATAAAAACATATTAAAATAATAAAAAATCATGAATATAATTTTATGAGAGATAAAAAATCATCTATAATCAATCTCAACAACTTTATTGTGTGGGCTTGCCTAAATTAGAGCAAAACCTATAGGGTGCAGGAAACAGTGAGCAAAAAACATAGTCAACTTGTTAGAAATTATTCATAAAGAATAGTTGACCAATACTCAAAATGTTATTATTTAAATTAATGTCTCTAAGTGTAATATCACACACAAAAAGAATTTTACCTATAATTTTTTTAGCTGGACATATTAAATACAAACCTATTGACTGGTTCTATGTGTCTGGAAGGATGAAGAAGGAACAAAATAGTTTTAGCTCAAATTTGGCACTTTAAAAGTATTTAAAGTGTGGAAATGATTTTTAAGAATCTAAAGAGCCATTACATGACATTATACCATGTTTTATTCTCTCTCATGGGCTATACAAGTGCCAAACTCTTCCTTTTTTAGTTGGTTTCTTGATTTTCAGTTAATAACCTACAAGTTTTAGATGGGACTAACATTCCTAATAGGGAATCTTAAATATTTCACATTTTAACAAAAAATAAGACACTTGAACAACTTGAAAACCATGCCACTTGCATTTATGTCCCCTAAATTCCTATTAAGTGACTCAAAATGACATATAAACTAATCAGACCATGGCTAAGGCTAACATGGCATTAAATTATATCAAATATACTATAACATACCTTATGATAAAATATTAGACCCCTAAAACATCTAAAAATCAATTTTTTACCTATAGGGGTCCCAATTTAACCTACAAGGTTAAATTTGGTCAACATGTGGATGCCATCATATTTGGTGGAAAGAATGAGAACATGACTAAGGCCTTTGCAGAGGTGATGAAAAAAGAGTTTGAGATGTCCATGCTGGGAGAACTATAATTATTTTTTGGGTTACAAATCACTCAATATAAAAAAGGTATTATTGTCACCAAATCTCACACCTTAGAAGAGGGTGTTCAATCCTCTTCCATATTTGGGTAACATGGGAACACTTCCAGGTATGTGGGTGTACCTATAGTGGAAGTGAGCCTCTATATTTTAAGGGCTAGCTCCCTGTATATATCTTGAAGTGATTTCACATATGATAATGATTGATTATGGAAAAAGAGTTAGAATTTTCATGAAATAAACCTAATCTAAGGGGGTGATACACCAAGATGTATTCCATATGACCATCATACTTTCCTGCATTGAGAAACAAGACACACAAACTAACATCTAAGTCCTATGGATCCTAACATGAGTATTTCAATATGGAGGTGAGATGTATGAGATCCATGTAAGGTAAGTGAACCATAGGCTAGTTGTTATCACTAAGGCTCATTGTATACTTAAAAGATAGGATCATACACTTGACAACACTTTATATGACCTATTAAAAAAGAAACTCTTTCATAAACATGAAAAGATACAGGAAGAAAATATAGAGAACAATCACTTTACATCACCTTACATCACTTTCACATTTATAAAACTACTCAATAACTTAAAATTAGATTTTTATTAATGTACAAAGGCAAAATATGATGTCATTCCAATAGGGCTTCACCATACATGGAGTAGAACTAGATTACAAAAGGCCAAAATGGTAGCTCTTATAGAACTTGAGAGAGAGAGAATAATAAAGAAGTCCAAAGTTCACAAGGACACTTTTAAATATAATAAAATTAGTTAATTGTGCATGAGAAATAAATGTGAAACTGATCATGAAAAGTTAGAAAGCACAAGTGTCACCCCAAGTCATGAAACTCTTAAAATGTGGCATAGGAATTCTCATCTTTCACAAGGAAACTACCTTCATCATTCACCCCTATTTAAACATCCCAAAACCAATTAGGGATAGGTATATTTATTGGAATGATAGGTAGGGGTTGTATACATGGCTCTTCATGCATTAGTTTCAGTCCTGATCATTTGAATTCCTCTGAAAGTAAGTTATCACCATCTATAATATTTTTTTTTCTTTCACACACCTTATACACTTGGCTTCCAAAAAGGCATCAATTTTCCATGAAATTCATATAATGGAGTGTATGACACTTGTAAAGACCCTCTATGGCCTTAGAGGCATTAGGAATACCTTTAAAAAAGCTCCCACTTGAAAATTTTCACCCTTCTCATCATCTTGTTTACTATGCTAGCTTTGACTGGCTGAGATGAGAGATATGGTAGGCACATTTAGGAGTTTTTATGAAACATAAAATGGACATGGGGAGTTATCACAAGTCTCTATATTCTTCCTAATGTTTATTTCATCTTTTGAAACCTCCTAAAACCTGCATAATGCATAAAATAATTAAGAAAACCCTATTTTGTACTCCATCCATACAATTTCATACAATCCAAAAGGATGGGGATGAGTTTGAGAGAGTCCTATTTATTTTTTTCAAGCACTTTCATTGTCATTTTGGTCCATTTGAATATCTTACCATCTTCATTTCCTCAATCGGGTCCTTTCCAAGGGTTTGCAAGGGTTTTAGACCATTTTTATCTTTAAGCTTTGTTCATAAAGACCTAAAATTAGAAATATAAACCAATTACACTAGATAAAATATAAATAAACCCTATAACCTCTCTAAAATTTTTGTATCTCCATGCAAGGTTCCAAGGGAGATATGAGCATTCAAATTTTCCCTATCGAGCTCTTTTCTCCATTCCAACAGGGTTGAGGTGTCCTAAAGTCAAAGATTGAATTTAACATGGATTTTAATAATATTTGGGGTTTTTACACACCTTAAATGACATAAAAAACATGAAAAAATCCATTTGAATTCTTTTCCAAGGTTGGAAGTGAAGTTGACCTTTCATTTGGCTTCTAGGCCTCACCATGCTTAACATGCCTATTTGCAAGTTTGAGGGTATAGACCTCTAATATGGGATTAGTTATTCCATAAAATGTTAATAATATTGTATTAGATGTTTTACCACTTTAAAAACCTTCATAAAATTTTATTTTAGCTTTTGGTCCACTCTTTTGTCACCTTTTCTCAAACTTACCAATTTATGCATAAAGGGAAGCACCCTTTGTTTGAGATAAAATAGAGGGTACTTAACCTATTTTATAAAAAACATTGAATATTGGAATGGTATTTAAAATTGAAAATGATGTATTTTGTTAAATTTAAACCCATATTAATATGGTTAGACCTTCCAAAAGCACTAAAAATTGAGACAAACTATGAGGAAAGAGACTATGTGCAGGCCTCTACCATGTGGACTGTGTGATGCTTGATTGGAGAATATATCTATTAATTATTCATAAAGAGAGATAAATGAGACATTTTTACCTATCTTTGGGTCAATTTTTTATCATGTAAACCATTAGGCATTTTCAAAACTCTATTTTGTTCATGCTTTACCTTGATTGACCTAGATCAGTGTCATAGACTGTGACTGTAATCCTCTTTCCTATAGGTGGTCACACATGATTCAAGATTAGATTTAATGCCTAGAGGAATATTTATAATCTCAAAATATCATTTATAATTTGTTTTAACCTATTTGTCTCATCTATATATACTTCTCACACTCATAATCCTTAAACCTACTTACTGCCTTTTGCAGTCAAACACAATCAATTGTGTTGGGAAGGCTAAAACCCTATAGGTGAAGATATATTGTTTGATAGGTTACACGTCATTTCTTGAGTCTATGAGACGTTTATAAACTTTTATAATCATCTAATATTAATAGTTCCATGTTTAAGCCTCTGAAATGGACTAATGCACACCTACAACTAGCTGTAGGTGAGCATTCTTGGAGTTAGGCACACTTGTAGGTGTGAATATGGTCAAAGCTCTGTATATCAACTTCATTTAATGATATGTATGTTATTTGATATGATTTTTCATATAATAAGGTCATTCAAACATGAAAACATGCTTAATTTTCAACCTTTGAATTCTATATTCATCTTGGAGCTTTAAATACTGTGGGTTTCACTACCTATGTTTAGTGCATAAAAGCACAATGTTGGGTCTTCAAAAAACCAATTTCTACTAATAATCTATCTTTCAAACTTTGTATATCTTTTGTCCTATGTAGGGGATATAATAAAAAGCCATTAGGATGCATCAAGATTCCTTATATCCCTATTGTATGGCCTTCACCAAAATGCCATAGGCCTCTATTTTATGTTTTTAGGGAAAAGGTCCCTAAATTCTACAGTCATTGATTTTGGGAGTTTCTCATGGTTTAACCACCAACATAATAACCCGTATAAGTCTATTATGATGTCCTCAACATATTAGGATCCTAGATAGAGTTTTAACTCCTATTTCAACACTTCAGTATGACACCACAGTTCTCTTCTAGGACCACCTGTAGGTGGTTATTCAGTGTATATGGGCAGTGTGTAGAATATGGACAATATGCATTATTTTAGACCTCATTAACAGACCTATACTCTTATCCAATTCTACAAATGGGTGATTATCATAATCAAGGTCTTGAAAACATTTTTAAAACCTATAATCTAATATGGTTTTCCTGTGTCAAGCACCTCTAGGTGCGTGTCCATGGTTGATTATGTGTAAATGTTGCACATGGATACAATAGTACTTATTTATTACACCATATGGAATATAAAATCACTACCTTATATTTTTAAAGGATATATAACATATTTTAAACTTTCATAACACTTATGTGGATGTTCTCAGAGCCTTTACAAGTCATGATTGAGACTGAAGAGTAGATGGGAGCTAACTGAGTATGACAATGGACTAAAAGTTTGATCCAAGCATGATGTTATGAGACTAAACATGAAGTAAAGGTGATCACTATGGAATTGAGACCTGGGAAACCTCATTTCCTCATCACATGAAACTTTTATAGAGAACCAAACCTTCTGTAAAAAAGGAAAACTAACTTAGATTGCACATGGTAGTACCTTACTACAACCAGAGATTATTTACATATCAAAACACCTTGAAACACTAAAGAAAACATGGATAACATGTGAGGGGAGAGACAACATCATCTAGAATCAACATCTCTAACTGGATTGTACAAAATTATCCAAACCAAATAAAAACCTATAGGGTGCATGAAATAATGAGTATAAAATAATAGTCAACTTGTTAGAGATGGTTCATAAAGCACATTTGACTAATATTTGATCTCTTATTATGGAAATTAATCTATTTTAGTGTAATTTCACCTTTAAAAGGAATTTGGTCTAAAAATTCTCCAATTGTTCATACCAAACACAAATTTGCTAACTAGTTCTATGTGTCTATAAGGGTGAAGGAGAAAAATGGTTTTATCTCAAAAATGACACTTACAAAGTATGTCAAGAATTACAATTAGTCTAAGGAAGATACATAGTCATCTCAAAACCTTCTCCCATGTGCCACACTCTCTCATGGGCTGTATAAGTGCCAAACTCTTCCTTTTTTAGTTGATTTCCTAATTTTTAGTTAGATAACCTACAAGTTTTAGATGAAATGACATTCTTGATAAGGAATATAAATTATTGTACATTTGAAAGGAAAATAGGACACTTTGACACATTGAAAATTATGCCACTTGCATTTATGACCCCTAAATGGCTACTAAGTGACTCAAAATGACATATAGATTAATTAGACCATGATCAAGGTTAAAATAGAATTAAATTACACCAAATAGACTATAACACACCCTATGACAAAATATTATACTCCTTTATAAGTTTTGACTATAGGGGGTTGACCCATTTTGAGTTGTGGTCAAAATGGTCAAGTATATTCATTTCACAAGCCAAGTACATAAGAGAGATGTTGAAGAAGTTTGAGATGGAATATTACAAGGTAGTTAGTACACCTATGATCACAGGGTGTAAGTTGAGCAAATAAGATGAGTCTCTAAAGGTAAATAAAACATCATATAGGTCAATGATTGGAAGTTTTCTATATACTATCACCTCTAGACCTGACATCATGCAAGCATTAGGTATTATGGGAAGGTTTCAAGCAGATCCGAAGGAAAATCATCTACAAGTAGCCAAAAGAATACTCAGGTATCTCAAGGGGAATATGAATTTTGGCTCATGGTATCCAAGGATCAAGGAGTTCAATTTTAAAGCCTATATATATGCAGACTAGGTAGTAAGCCTAGATGATAAGAATAGTACTAGTGGAGGAGCTTTCTTCTTAGGTGGGTGCTTAGTTTCATGGGTAAGCAAGAAGAAACCATTAGTACCATTATCTACTTGTGAGGTTGAGTACATTATAGCAACTTCATTTTATACTTAGGTCCTAAGTATTAGATAGATCTTAAAATATTACAAAGTGGAGTATGATAGTCCTATCCCTATCTATTGTAATAATACAAGTGATATAAATGTTTCAAAGAACCCTATCATGCACTCAAGGAATAATCACATTCCTATCAATTATCATTTCATAAGAGATCAAGTAAGTGAACAAAGTTTCAAACTTGAATATGTTTCTACATAGGATCATATTGTAGATATTCTGACCAAACCACTTCCAAAAGCAACATTTGAACACCTAAGATAAGAATTGGGTATAGTTCCTACCCTTAGCAGTCATTAAGGAAGTGAAGTGTTTAGGAGGAGATAATTAGGTGGTTCATTATCTGTAAGAGCATATGAGTAGTGCCAAGAAGTTATGCATAGAGATAGGGGGAGCATGTTCGTATTATGACTCATAACTCATAATTATGTGTTGAGTGTTTTGGTTGCAAGGAGTGTGATCCAAGGAGTTGAAAACATCACTTTGTCATTTATGTCAAAGGGGGATAAAGTTTAGAATGAGATATAAGTTTGTTGTCATCAATGAAAAAGGGGGATTTTATTGGCATGTTGTTTTCATTGATGTCTAGGTTGATGTCATTGATGTCAAGGTGCATCTAGTGAAGATGCATGGATTGGTTGATTTCAAATTGTAGGTCATCTTGAAGTTGACATTGTTGACAAATACATGAAGGTACATGTCTTTGAGGCAAACTGCTTAAATAGCCTAAGCCTAATCATTACATGAAGAGACCTTGTGAGATGGTATGAGTATGGTGGCTTGGTGAGATGAGTTCATATAGGAATGAGTGGTTTTATGAGGTTGTTTGGGAATGTATGTAAGGAATTGGAGCACTCATGAGAGTCTTAGGGTAAGCCTACAAGGGTAGGACCTTTAGACCAAGTCTGCACCTAGACCACTCCTAGACCCTACCTATCCTAATGAGGTATTGTGATTTATTGTCAAGGCATATGAATGATGTATGGTAGTGTTTAATAATGAGAGAGGTTTCATGATTATTTGAGTGAGGTGGAGAGTGCATGAAAAGAGGCATAAAGGTTATTTTTAAGGCCTAATATGGTTTGCAGGTCAAGGTCTAGAAGAGCAAAGAGAGAGAAAGTGTGGCCTAATGAGGGGTCATGGTTAGATTTTAGAGTGTTTGAGATCATGTAAGAATTTTAAAGGTAAGGTATGTTTTTTTAAGTGTGTTAATTTAGTTTTAGGTCATAGTATGAAGGACAAGGCATGAAAATTTATTTGGAGGTCTCTTGAGTGTTCAGAATGAAGGGTTCTCAACCTAAGAAGGATTTTAATATGATAATTAGCTTGTCAAACCTTTGAATGGGAACCTAATATTTTCATTGTATATGGGGAGGGGTCTTATTTAAAAATTATAGACATTATTTTCTGTATTAAAGGGTTATGCTTTATGAATGATTGTTAAGAGTGAAAATAGGTTTAAACCCTCTTAGAACCTTAATAACAACTTGATGTTTAAGATGTTGAACAAAATTTCCTATAATTAATTGGTATGTTTAGGTAATATATTTTATAATTTATTAGACTCTTCCAGGTACCTCTAGGTGGTATTGGTTAGAGAAAGGAGAGAGGAAATGTTAAGTTACAGGCTTGTTTGTGAATAAGTTGCTATAAAAGTCAAAAGTTATATTGGACATAGTAATAAAATGGATGGAGGAATAAGGTAAAGAATCATGTTTAATTTAAATTAAGGTTTATGCATAGGTTTTATCCCTCAAGTGTTCTAAACTATTTATCCAAGTTAGCCAGTCACTAAATAGGCCAAATGGTGCAAATAATGAAAAACCCAGGCAACAATGAGAAGATGAATTGGAATGTGTTATCATGATAGAATGATTAAAAAAAGTGCATGGAGATGTTATTTGAGAATTATATGTATTATTAATGATTTTTATAAATATTCAAATTCAGGTATAATTGTGAAAATGATGAAGCTAAAATGGCTTGTCTAACTCAGTGAGGTCTGTGTGTAGTGAAGTCAACAAATTGGTCTATAAGACCAATAGTTACCATTAGACCATATGATGTTTATGTTTTAATATGGTATGGATATTTTAGAGGATCATGATATGTAATCATAATTAATGTAAATTTTCTATATAGGTATTGGAAATCTGAGTCACCATGATTGGTCTTTGAGGAAAAATGGTAGTTCTAAGTGAGTGAGTTACAAAGGTGTTTTTGAGGATCTATGACCTAAGTTGAAGGATATAATGCACATGGTGATATTTTTTATGTCATGTAGGATATGTATAAGTGATTTGTTTTCATGGTTGTGTAGATAAATTATGTTTTATCTTCAATTATTCAAGACAAACTTTTTTGTTTGTTTAAAGGCCTAATGCGAATAGTGCTAATGAGGAGTTTCAAGTAGTGATTTGTTATTAAAAAACTTTTTGAGAATATAATACATCAGTAGGAGTCTATTTAATTGTTATATGATATGTTCCTATCATGTGTGGAGTTTTAAAGTGTTCTAAGGAAGGCAACGTATAACATGTCCTAAAGTAGGCCTAATGGAATTAGGTCTCCATGAGACCTAAAAGTGAAATGAGGTCTAATAGAGTTATGATAGACCAAAAGGGACTCAATATTAATTTTAATTATGTTTATTAAATGTCATAAGACCTATTACATGGAATAAATAAGAGGTTAAGGGTGAGTATCTGACTAAGTGGCATATGAATAATGAATCACACACACACACACACACACACACACACACACACACACACACACACACACACACACACACACACACACACACACACACACACACACACACACACACACACAAGGTAGTTCTAGGCCTATTTGGGTATGTAGAGAGAATGTGAATGAAATAACACATTGTTGAGTATAAGGAGGTATTTTATACCATAAGAAGAGTGTATAGGATCTATAATAAAGGTCTGATAGTGTGTCTACATATGAAGATAAAGTTCATATGACCTAATCAATCTTAAAGAAACCTAGTTGATTGAAAAGGCCTAGAAGGTAGTTTGAGAGGGATAACAATGTGAAAAGTTGAAAAGTTGCTCATCATATATTATGTGTGACAAAAGGTGTTTTTAATGTGATAAAATCAATTAGGTTGCTGATTTGGTGCTGATTTATCTAGGGGATTGGTGCTTCCTTGCAAGTAGGTGTTTGAGAAATCCTATTCAAGTGGGTGCTTGGCTAATTGGGGTTAGTGATCCATATGGAGTTGGTGCTTCATTAAATTTGGTTTTTGTTTTATATGACTATATTCCATTTCAAAATATCAATGGTTTTTATTCCCCTTGAGGGTTTCCCACATATGTGATGTGTTCTTGTATTTCATGTTTATATGTATGGTTGCTTATACTTTGATTGATCTATATGTTTACATGAATGGATCAGGAATGTAAATCAAAATTGAATGAATGTTTTGAATAATTATTCACCACTTATCAATCATTTTTCTTTATATAATGTCAAACTTCTAATCCACATCCTTAGTGATTACTTTGAATCATAAATACACTGTTTCAACCTGCACACCAAGTTTTCATTTCCTTTCACCATAAAATTTTATGGTTGCACCATATAGATCTCTTCATCAAGTTACTAATGTCAAAATAACATCTTTACATCCATATATTCTATTTCAAGATCAAAATTGATCCATAAACACCACTGATAAACTCAAAGTGAAATTTTAAAAGTATGGATTCTAAATTTCTCAACTTATAAGATGTTGGAATGATTAAATCTGATTAAAATCTGATCCAAATCAAGTTTCAAAACTGAAATATAGGTGAATTGAAAGTTCACATCTTTTATCTTTTGAAACTATCAGATTTTTCTAAGTTCCCAATTTACTCAATTTCTCGTAAATGATCAAATGATTAAATTTTTCATTCTTGATTAAAATCTGAATTATAATCTACAATTTAACTAAAATTGAAATGCAAAAATGAATCCAAAGATCAAAACACAAAAATTATTTACGGGGTTCAAAATTTCCTATGTCCCCAGGTTCTTATCAAACTGATCCATTAATTGTTGTTAAATTTTCAAGCCAAAATAATACTTACAAACAAAAAAATATCATATCCCTCTACAAAAATAGTGTTTTAGACCTTTGAAAGACCTTGGCTAACTTAGTACGTCCTTCACCTTCCTGAATCACACATAGAGGCTTCTCCAAATTGAAATTGGCAACTTATGTAGCTCAAAATGACATCACCAATTATCCAAAATGGGCAAATAAATATACTTCATAGAGCATATCAGAATTCTAAACAAGTTTTTAGTTTACAATGAGCTTTGGTTCGGTCTCTAAGGGCTCCAAAATGACCAAATACTGTAAGCAGGTCTATATTCTCCAATACACCGTCGGTCAGAAGCTTGCTTTTTTATACAAGTTTGCTCCTTTCAAAGCACTTGGCAGTCCATGGCATAAGTGGACAAAACTTATCTATTTTGGATGGTAGGTCAAGAATTCAAAACTGTCGACCTCCTTTTTAGCACTTAGGCTTTATCTTTATCCCACATGTGTGGGTCGAGCAGTTTAAACAAGGCTTAAATAGCCTTAGTCTGCCATTTCCATCATGGGTTTATCCCACATGCATGGATTGTGAATAGGATAAGGCTTTAAAAATGCTTTAGCCACCCATTTATCTCATGGATTCAACCACATGACTCCTTAGACTCAGGCTTGCCACCTTGCTCGAGCTTCGGCCTGCGGACTCCTTTGAGCTCGCCACATGGCTCAGTCAAGAAGCTTATATTCGAGCTTAGTCACTTAACTCCACGTGGCATGTTGATGATGTGGCATGTCATCAAACCATTTTTTTGAAAACCTTTCATTTTACCAAGTTTTGACCTTTGATAGGTCCTTGTGCCAAATGTCGAAACCACATTGAAACATGTGCCACATGTTGCATTGTGACATTTATCGATGATCTTCAAATGGCCATAACAGGAGCTCTCGAACTCAGATTTACATTCCAAAAAATGTGTTGGAAATATCTCAAAGAGATCTATAGTGTGCCACCATTGAAACTCTAAATTTGAACCATTATTAGAACCCAATTTCTGATCACACCTCCCTAATAGAAGGCTTTTAGTCTCCAAAAGTCCAATATCCCCTAAAACTACAAACTAGTATACTGCATTCATGAAAACATAACCCAATCATAGAAAGAGGTATAAACAATGGATTAAAATGATTCATAATCAAACTATAAAAATGCCTAATCCAAAGGCATGAGTAAGTGAATCTGCAACTGCCAAAGTGATTACAACTTAACAAACTATCTGCCCAAATGTCACATCCTATAAAGTAGTGAATTGCCAAAAATTGAAACAACTCCCAATGTAATTGCAATACAAGTTTATAATGTTGACAACATACAATAAATGTTGTTGACATGTTGCAATACAATGCCTTAGTAAGGGACTTATATGCTAAGCAAATGCAAACAACCAAAAGTGTATGCTGCCTAACATCTAAACATGCCCAATGGGTTTTAAAAAATGCATCTAAACATCTCTGTGTGAAAATAAATACATTCAAAATAGAAATCTAACTATCAAATGCTATAAGGAAATAACTCACAACATCACTCTACTATATCCCCAACTGTATCAAATGAGTTAATGTCTTATCCATTATTAGACTACCCAAATAGTATATTTTGGAGATCAAAACCTTAGAGTTATCAAAAAGTGAGAATTGAAAAACTTCATATGGTAAACCTATCTTGAAGTGTTCCCACCAACTCTAATCTACATCTATCAAAGCTTGTTCATTCCCTTGGGTGAATTATTAACCATGCTTTGCAAAAAGAATGTAGTGATAATCCACTTAACCAATTCTTTCTTCCTAGTGAAATTGATTGTCTCTGTGGATTCATTATCAATTGCATAATTTACCAATTTGGGCTTTGCCATATGTAATTGAAAAGATTGTTGACTTAACCTCTTAAATGGATTTTCACTTATAGGTTTTACTGTATCCTAGGTTGTATTGTCAACTACATTAGGGATTGAATTAGCTTCATTAACCTTGGTGAGAGGTTTGTAAATCATCTTAGTTTTAACATTACTTTAATGTGAAGATGAATGAAGCTTAGAACATCTATCAATCCTATGTCCACTCACTTTAAAATGAGTGTAAACATCCTTCTTAGGTGAGGGTCCCCTTTTTCTAATTTCCAACTTAACATGAGAATGGTCTTTCAAACATGCAATCTACTTAAACAAAGCTTTTCATTCCCAACAAGTCTTAGCACTATGGTTATTCATCCCAAAAAAAGTGCATGGAAATGATTACATTATCTTCTATACATTATATCCAAACTTCTTAAAAGTATCAATTAGATCAAAAGATTTGGTGTAAGAATCAAGAGGTGGAATCTCAATACCTCTTTTACCTTTACACTTTTGAACTAGTGGCCTAGAACCTTTGCTATTGGAAGCTCGTCTTCCTTTAGCCATGGAAGAAAATTCTCCATCATCCACTTGCACACTAGTATAACCCAAACCTGCATGAAGAGGTCTATGTTCAACTTGAATTGGGTTAGATATACCTTGGCTATCTCTACCAAGTCCTCCTCCATTATAACCCATTTTAAACAATAATTTAGATCCTATGCCCTTAGTGTATCTTTCAAAATCACCAAAAATAATATTACTAGAATCTGAATCTAAAATGGTAGAAGAAGATGAAGATTCATGTGGTGAAAAACTTACAATGCACTCAGTCATAGTTTCTACATCTGAAGTTGAAGGCTTTACCTTTTCACACTCACCACATTGCAATCTAATCAAGAGCTCATCCTTGGATTTGAGCTCCAATTTTAACTTTACCACTTGCAATTCAAGTGCAAATTTTTGGCATCTCAAGATTGCATTTTCATCTTTGATGGCCTCAATTTGTGACAACTTGCCCATGGTTTCTTGTAAACAACTGATTCCACACTGCACACTACAATATAATCAATCTATAAACCAATAATCCAACTATTCTAGAAGCAACTGTCAATACAAAACTAGAAGCAATCCTTGCATTCTAACCACTCTGATACCAACTTGATCCATAAACACCACTGATAAACTCAAAGTGAAATTTTAAAATTACAGATTCTAAATTTCTCAACTTATAAGAAGTTGGAATGATTAAATCTGATTAAAATCTGATCCAAATCAAGTTTCAAAACTGAAATACATGTGAATTTAAAGTTCACACCATTTATCCTTTGAGACTATCAGATTTTTCTAAGTTCCCAATTTACTCAATTTCCCATAAATGATCAAATGATTAAATTTTGCATTCTTGATTAAAATCAGAATTCTAATCTACAATTTAACTAAAATTGAAATGCAAAAATGAATCCAAAGATCAAAACACATAAATTGTTTATGGGGTTCAAAATTTCCTACGTCCTCGGGTTCTTGTCAAACCGATCCATTAATTATTGCTAAATTTTCAAGCCAAAATAATACTTACAAACAACAAAAGGTCATATCTCTCTAAAAAAATAGTGTTTCAGACCTTCGAAAGACCTTGGTTGACTCAACACATCCTTCACCTTCTTGAATCACACATAGAGGCTTCTCCAAATTGAAATTGGAAACTTCCATAGCTCAAAATGACATCACCAATTATCCAAAATGGGAAAATAAATATACTTCATAAAGCATATCATAATTCTAAACAAGTTTTTAGTTTACTCTGAGCTCTGGTTTGGCCTCTAAGGGCTCCAAAATGACCATATACTGTAAGCGGGTCTATATTCTCCAATACACAATCGGCCAGAAGCTTGCCTTTTTATACAAGTTCACTCCTTTCAAAGCACTTGGTGGTTTGTGGCATAAGTTGGAAAAGCTTAACCATTTTGGATGGTAGGTCAAGAGTTCAAAACCATCAGCCTCCTTTTTAGCGCTTAGGCTTTATCTTTATCCCACATGTGTGGGTCGAGCGGTTTAAACAAGGCTTAAATTAGCCTTGGTCTACCATTTCCATCATGGGTTTATCCCACATGCATGGATTTTAGATAGGATAAGGCTTTAAAAAGCCTTTATCTACCCATTTATATCATGGCTTTGTCCACACGGCTCCTTAGACTCGGGCTTGCCACCTTGCTCGGGCTTCGGCCTACGAACTCCTTTGAACTCACCACATGGCTCAATCAATGAGCTTATCTTTGAGCTTAGTCACTTAACTCCACGTGGCATGTTGATGATGTGGCATGTCATCGAACCATTTTTTTACAAACCTTTCATTTTGCCAAGTGTCAACTTTCGATAGGTCCTTGTGCCAAATGTCAAAACTACATTAAAACACGTGCCACATGTCGTATTGCAACATTTATTGACCATCTTCAAATGGCCATAAAAAGAGCTCCTGAACTCAGATTTATGTTCTAAAAAATGTGTCAAAAATATCTCAAAGAGCTCTACAGTGTGCCACCACTGAAACTCTGAATTGGAACCATTATTAGAACTCAATTTTTGATCAAAAATCAATAATAATATAAAAATGAAATTTAGCTAAAGTTATCTTAAAAATAGGATACAATATCTCATAAAAAATAGTTTCCTCTTCTTGAGAGAATCCATTTTCTACCAAGCTAAATTTATACTTCTCCATATTTATTTATTCATTTTAATTATTCTTGAACACCCATTTCAAGCCAACATGTTTTCTACCAAAAGGTAATTTTACCAAGTCCAATGTCTTATTTTTATCTAAGGACTCAATTTATTCCACCATGGCATTCTTCCATGAGTTATTTTCATTTGATCCAAGTTCCCCCTTCATGTTCTTGGGGTCTTCATCAGTAATTGATAAAACTAATAAGAGAAATGCAAAATGGAAATAAGGTGGAGTATACCTTTCATATTCTTCTATTTCGATATGTTATTCTTAATACTAGAGTTTGATAATATTCATCTTTTGGTTCATCATCCTTTGATTCGTAAGAATATTCATAATCATGAAAATCCCTTTTCAGTTTATCTTCTTTAGTTTATTCATATACATTCACAAATTCTCTCTTTGAACTCAATATGCACCTTTTCAAGTTATTCCTTTCCTTATCCTTCTTGATTGGGATCCCCTTAAAAAATTTTAAATATTAAATTATGAATATAAATAGTATTATTTATTCATGGTTTCAAAATTTTATATCATTTTACACCAATACTATATCCAATAAAGATAGACTTCACTAATTTATAATATACTTCTTTTTCCTGTGGAGTTTTATAAAAAAAGGTTGATGTGGGTGATCTGTTGATTGAGTAAAAAGTAGGTTGTGACTGATTCCATGTAGACATTATTTTCTAATCTTATATCATTGAGCATATTTCTCACTTTATCAATTATATTCATATTCATTCTTTCTGCAACTAAATTTTTTTGTAGTATATGGAGTCATCCTTTGCCTCTTTATTCCAAATTGCCACAAAAATATTCAAATAAATTTGAGTACTCTCCACCCTTATCACTTCTCAAGATCATAATATTCTTCTCTATTTGGTTTTATAGGGAGTCATATGAAATTATGCACCTAAATCAATCAACCATGCACCATCACATGCATGTGTACTTAAATATACCATGAATAAATTCCTCAAGTATTCACTAGAGGTCTTCTCTTCTACATAATGAGAATCGTAAGTTGAATTAACTTTTCAACCTTTTTAGATATATAGTCCTTAAAATCCATATTTTTACCACAATTCTAAAATTTATTTGGATTTTTTCTTATAGTCTTAGATTTATCTCTAAATTTTGATTGTCTCTCCCTTGACTTCTTTGTAATTCTCTATTGGGAACGAATATAAATGAATTATTAAACTAACACAAGATATGAAATGATAACATAATAAAATATATAAAATAAATTTAAATAACACACACAATATATACACAATATAATCACATGGAAAAACCCTTTCTGGAAAAAACCTAGCACAAAAATTTCTTTATTGCATTAACTCAACTGTTTACAATATAATAATGTACTTCCAAGTTTTTCTTACATGTGTGAGAATTTGTAGGCACATTAATAGGAAAAATCCAAGTGGTATTAAAATAAAATGGGTCTAAAGAACCAAGGGACATGAAACCAACCATATGCTACTATAGGTAAAAATACCTACAAGATCACCAAGACGTTTATGCATTTTGTAAAAAACATATAAAGCAAAGGACCCCAATAGATGTTTTGGATATAAATTACATAAGGAGTGTAAAACTCATGTAATGTATACAATAATTATCCAAAAAATAAAAAAAATTAAACAATAATTTATAAAATATTTTAAGGTAATACAACCCATCACATACAATAGAAAGTTGTCTAGTAATTTTTATCATCATTAACATCATCATCATCATCATCATCATCATCATCATCATCATCATCATCATCATCATCATCATCATCATCATCATCATCATCATCATCATCATCATCATCATCATCACACCACCACCACCACCACCACCATACCATCACCATCACCATCACCATCACCATCACCATCACCATCACCATCACCATCACCATCACCATCACCATCACCATCACCATCACCATCACCATCACCATCACCATCACCATCACCATCACCATCACCATCACCATCACCATCATCATCTTATCCATTGAAAACACCAATATGTCTACCACCATCATCCTAATATTTATCACTATCGTCATCTACCTCATGCATCAAATGTCTTTTTTGCCTATAAAACAAATGAAATATTATAAATCAATTTTTAAATTAAAACATAGTAACTAAAATATCATAATATTAAAAATAGCATATACAAGTAGTACTTAAGGAGGCACTGATGTTCCCTGAATAAAAAAATAATTTATCTATTATTTAAAAAAAGAAAATAATTCCAAAATTTTAAACATTAGTTAAATATCATTAAAAACTAATCTTGAAGTTATAGCTTAATATTAAATAAATATAGTTAATTAATAGTTACTTGGATTCATTCCATGATGTCGATGTGTCTCAAAAGTGTTTTCCAATCTTCTTTCATTGGTACCTTATGTGGTCATCATGTAGAAAGATATGAAAGCTATCTTCAAAAAAATATAGAAGTAATTAATAGTACATTTAGAACCAAATAAAAAAGAATAAAAATGGAATAGAGTATAAGAATTACTACATGAAATGAATTATCTAACATATGCCATGATTATATATTTATAAAAGTTGTTCTTGTTGAGGTATTAAATGTCTTCTTCAATTGGCCTATGTTCAAATATATTATACCAAAAAAACATAAAAAAAATACATTGATTTGTTTTTGCTAAATTCACCTAGGGATAGTAGGTCCCTAGCCCAAGCAAAAGAAATAAAAAAAGGAAGAGTAGGTGGACATATTATCACTAAGTCTCAATAATACCAAATATTAAGGAGGCATATTATTATGCTAGGTATATCAAGAACTATATCAACACCAAAATATTCAACAACCAACCTCTTTGTATAACTTATAATTACTTTCCCTTTTCTTTGTAATTTTTATGCCCTTCACATGTTGTCTTTGAGTTGGATATATTTTCCAACAACACTTAGAGTAATAATAAATATCCTACACACTCTAGAGTTATTATATATACTTCTATAACACTCTTGAGTAAATTTTATATGCATAACATTAAAAATATATCTCAAAATTAAGTTTATATCCTGGAGTTACCTATGTGATACTCTTGTGCTACCTATGTAGGCACTTTGGATATTCTTGTGAGAATACTTTGAAGCTACTTGAATACTCAAGATCTCACTGTGTAAACACTTCATAGTTGCCTATGGAAACACTCTACAACTAGATATGCATGAGGTTATATGGGTGATATTGATATGATATTATGATTGATGGTTTGAATGATGATATTAACTCATTTATTATACCAATGGTCAATTATTTTTTCAATTCTCAAAATTCTGTAAGAAACTAGAGTCCAATATTTGTTGTTATGTTTACTATTTAGTTACCAATTTGTTTTGTATGCTAAAATTTGATTTATTATAACTACGATGAGAGCTAATAGGATTCCTTCCAAAGTATTTGGAGTGTCCATGATTTTATTTTACTTAAATCATATAATTAGTCTAAATTTATGTGTCCTTCAATAATAAACCAATTTCATCGCTTTAAAACTACAGTCCTGAGGCCTATAATTAGGGTTAGGCCCTCTGCTTGGTTGTTAGTCCTTGGTATAAAATAAAATGCCAAAATTTAAAGATGTTGGATTGAGATATTTATGAAGATTCATCTACCCCTAACCAAGCCTATATTCCCTCTTGCTATGCCATCAAATTTTTGTTTAATAAATCCAACAAGTGGAGGTGTCCAAGAGTTATTGACCTTATATATTATGAATTTATTATCAGGGAGTCAAGATAGTAGTTTGTTGAAGATAATAGGACAATTAATTATCTATATTTATTATAGTTCATTAATAAGATCTATTTATTAAGTGCTTGCAAGGCATACTTCTGAAATGGTTGCTTCAATCTTGACCCATAGCCTTGTGGGAGAGATAATTTTTTATTGAAGATTATATAATTTATCTTAAGCCATAAATTCCATATGATGATCATTGGATAATCATCCAAATTTTATGTAGGGTATCATTATTAATTATGAGCGTCCACTATTTGAGTAGGAACATAATAGATTTAGGGCAAACCAAGTTGAGGTGCCATGTTTTTATCTAATTAGATCAAACTTATTATGAAAAGGGAAAATGGATGAAGATATAATTGTTATATTCCTCATTTTCTCCATAGAGTAAGAATATTTAAGGGCCAATAAATCCTTTTTTGATTACTTTATCAAATGTCAAAGCTTTTTCCAAAGCTACTAGCCAAAGGAAAGATTTGGATTTTAAGAGCCTAGATTTGGACCAAACTTGTTAGGAGGGGAGTGGTTTGAGATAAATTAAAATTGGTTCTATTATTTTAGCATAAGTTAATTTGACTGATACTTTTATATCTTTGGACCCATCTCAGATGAGTTTGTCCTCTTCATTTTCACTACCTAATAAATAAAAAAGAAAAGAAGAGGTAAAGGCTCTTTATAATGGTTTGGAATTCTAAATTTGACCAATTTAGCTCTTTCCATTGACATATTCCATTTTCTATCTCAATATAATTAGCAACTTAAGTTCCATATTGTTGAAAAACCAAGAGTTGGATTCTAGGAAAATCATTTATGTTGATCAATGGTTCCTTGTTGATCTAAGTTTTTTCTTAGAAGTTTACTTTTTGACCATTTAAAAATTTCCATCTTAATTTTGAGGTAATTACATTCAAATAAGACTTTTAAAAATTTCCAAATTGTAGATCTTTTGGGTAGGGCATCTTGTGTGAATAACCTATCTATCTATAGGGTGTCAAATTATTTATTTTTTTAAATTATGCTCTAAATACTATCTCATTCCTCATAGGCATGCCAAATTAGCTTGCATCCTGGGTACCTATTCATTGACTTGATGTCCCTTAATTCGAGTCTTCCCATGGTTTTTGGGGAGAATATTTTCTTCCATGCCACCAAGTTAATCTTCTTATTTTCCTCTATTTCATTCCAAAGAAAATTTATCTAAATGGAATTAATGGTTGAAGCTATTGAGCTTGGTATTTTAAATACTGACATAAAGTAGATTGGCATTGCTTAGAGAGAAGATTTAATGAGATGGATCCTGCCATAGTGAATGACTTACCATTCCATGTGGATAATTTATTTTACATCCTATTGAGTACTAGTTTTTAACTCTCATATCCAATATTCCCACTTATGAGTGACATTCCAAGATAGGAACCAGGTAAATCTATATTATCAATTCAATTATTCCATTTATTAATTGTTAGAGGGTTGGATTGGCAATGAGAAAATATAACTTAGGATTTATTATATTTACCTCTTTCCCTAATGCCATGGCACATCTATTTAGAAATTATTTTATAACTTGTACCTATTCATCTCTCAAATCAACTACTAGGAATGTGTCATCAACAAATAAGAGGTGAGAGATTGGCTCTAATGACAAGGAGATTTCAAGACCTATGATGAGATATTTGTTCTTAAATTTTTTAAGGAGTCTACATAAGGATTTGATATAAATAAGGAAGGGGATATAGGATCTCTTTGCCTTAGCCATTTAGAGGGTTGAAAAAATCCAGTTAGGATCCCATTAGTCAAAATGAGTCTTTTACTAAGGAGATGCAACAATAAATTAGAGAGTTTCGGTCCTCTAAAATTCCAAATATGCTCATTATTTGAATTAAGAAATCCCAATTTACTCGGTCAAAGGATTTATTAATATCCAACATTAGGAACATTTCCCCTTTTTTATGTGATTGATATATTTGATAGTATCATGGGAAATAATAATTCCATCTAGAATTTGTTTACCCATGACAAACCCATTTTTATCATTTGATATGATTTTTAGCATTATTGATTTCATTATATTGGCTAATACTTTAGTAAGTATTTTAAAGATTTTATTGCATAGGGATATTAGTATAAAGGCATCAAAGTAGTCTACATTGTATGATTTTGGTATGAGAGTGTTGAAATTAGTGTTCCATTATTTCAATACTGATTTTTTCCTTCTACATTATTCAACTACTTCCCAAACATCAATTCCATAAAAATGCCAAAATTTTTAAAAACATCCTACCTAGAAACCATTCATACTTGGTGCTTTTTATCCTCCCATGTCCCTAACTGCTTCGTGTACTTATTATTCTATGATAGGCTTCATTAACATGTTATTGTCCTCTTTAGATATTATGTTTGGGATGTTTGTTAAGAGTTATTCCTTGACCCTGATTTTATGTGATCTTACTTTGATCAATAAGTTATTGTAGTATTCAACCTCTAGTAATTTTATTTATTCTTCCTTTTATATGGTTTATCCTAATGGTGGTGTTATTTTATCTATTCTATTGAACTTCCAGTGACCAAATATAGTGAGATGGAATAAATTGGTCTTTTGAAATTCCTCTTTTTATCCAATCTAATCTATATTTTTGCTTCCAAAATATTTATTCCATCTACACCATTTGTTCTAGCTACAACATCATTTATTTTTATTTATTAATCCTATTATTATTTAGCCCATGTTCCATGATAGATTTATGTACTTATTTAAATTATTTTGATAGAAAATCCTTTTTTAAAAAGACATTTCCAATTTTTTTAATTCCAAATATTAAAATATTTTTTAACATTCTAAAGTTTTTGAGCTAGGATAAATCTTTTATTGCCTCTTTTCTTAGTAGTCCACCATTTTTATGGATTATTTTCAAAGTATGGATCTTGAAACCACATGAAATACATTTTGAAATGGATCCTATTTTCTTTTTCATTGCTTTTACATCCAAATAAATTGGCTATTGATATAAGCCTATAAGTGGGAGAATTTCTAAGTTGAATATGTAGTTATCAAGGCCCTAGTCTGGTGAGAGGAACAACCTATCAAGCCATTCTATTATGTTTTATTTTCCTTTCCTTTTATTAGTCTATGTAAAAATCCCAGATTCTGGTTCAATATCTATAAGTTCACCATCAATGTAAAAAATTGAGAAATCTAGTGTACTATGAGGAGTTCATAAAATGACTCATTATCACTATAGTTTATGACCATAAATATGTCAAATGGTTGAACATTGTGTTGGAGCCAACATACCCCCATTTTTTTTTCTCCTTTTACAAAATGGGGACCCTTGTGAATGTTTCAAAACATCTATACCTTGAATTGGATTTGGAAAGGTCATTCTTTATTAGAATTTGAAGATCATCCATTTAAAAGGACATGAACCTCTACATATTTGATTGTGATTATGCCTTATGGTTTAACCCTACTTATGGTTGTCTTTGGTTGATGAAGTTTAGGTTCCATGGAGAAAGAAAGGGTTCCCAAATAGAAAACCCTATGATTTAAATTCAAAAAGTGGCATGAGAAGTATAATGGGAAATTGTATTTTTTTTTTGAAAAACCCTAAGTCTAATGTTATATTAAGGCTTGATCCTATTTTTGACCTAACCAAACCTTAATATAAAATCATACTTAGACATTTTTATATTTTCCCCCTTTGTTAACCTCCTAACCTTGCCTAATTGTTAGTCCATAGGCCCCTTTTGTTTATAGCTAAGGTTTTTTTTTTTGGTAGCCTAGGCTTCAATATTAAATGTCTTTGTGTTTATTAAAACAAACAACATCTTAAGATCAAAACATTAGTCTAAACCGTTATGCATATTAGGTCCTAACTTAACAATTTAATTTAATCATAGATCTAATGGCTCTCACTTCCCCAGAGATATAATCTAATGACATGAGATCACCCAAGAAGAACTATGCATCGACTTCATTTTCTATGATTTGTTTTTTACAAGATTTAGTTTGATAATCTTAATCCCATCATTTGACGCTCGTGATGATGTATTTGATGTTAGTGAGACTGTCAAGTTAAACCTCATCCAAACTTTTACCTAAGCCTAAAGGGAACCACAGTAATGTTTTAACCTTAGGCTTAACATAATAAACTTTAGCTTTAAGTTCATCATGTTTATTCACACAATTAACTTAGGAATAATCATTTGAATTAAGTATATATGTGATCGATCGGTGACTTAAAATTCATGCACTTTTTTAGATCCAATGATCTGCATTCACCCTCAGATCTTGATCTAATGGCACAAAGATAAAAGAGTCCTTGATAGTTCAAAGCCAATCAACTTTGACCTCTTAAACCATAATCAACAACCCTCACTACATTACTGATCTTGATCTAATGGTGTGAATCATAAGAACAACATCAATAAATATTGAAAATGTCACTAAAGAGGGGAACCGATCACATATAAGTACATAGATGTAATGGCCCTTTTTAGGTCACTGATCTAATCCAACGGTGTGATCGATAAGCCCTAAGATATAGTCATATAGACTAAAGCCATAATTTTAATTTGAAGATTCATTATGTTCATAAACACAATATGACCTTGGGACTCAAACCTAAGCCCTCACAGACCAAAAATCAAGACTAAATTTGATAGTCTTGCTCCCATCATTTAATGTCCATGAAGATGTCTTTGACGTTAGCAAGGTCATCAAATTTAACCTCAGCTAAATTTTTAGTGTAAGAAAAAGAGGCATTTTTTAAAACCCTTCGAAAGGGAATGTAACGTATTAATGTGGAAAACATAGCATAAAAGACCTTTAGCCTAAGTTTGTTAGTATTTATTAACATAAATAAACCTTAGGACAATATTTTAAGCCTAAGTTTATTAAGACCTAAGACTAATTAAGTCATGTGCATCTTGTAAGATCCAATAAATTGTGCTTGATTGGAGGTCCTGATCTAATGGAGTGAAGATAAGATACTTGATTTAAAAACCAATAACTAGTTTTCAGAGGAATTTTCATGGGGAGGGCCATGTAGGTGATATTTAAGCACTAAATGAAAAATACAAAGATTTGGCATTCTTGAAAAGATAGAATTTACACAAATGAGGCTATCCATAAGATCTAAGACACACATGAGTTACTGAAGTCCACCACCTTAACCATTAAAGATCTAAGAAACCCTACCAGAATAACATAAATCCCTAATTCTTAATTATTGAGACACAATTGCATTAAACAAGCTCAAATTTCATCTTGAGCAAAATAAAGCTAGTCATACACCTAAGGTAATTAAGGAATCATGGTAGAAACTAGGTAATAATAGATAGAAGAGGTAGAATTGTATTTGTCTATGGAAAATGAGGGAAGATGTTTTGGGGACATGAAATTGGACACTGGGGCACTCAATAATGGAATGAAGAACTAGTCAGAGGTCTTCTTTGCTATCAAAGAAATGCAGCCTCTCACTTCCAAAGAATAAAAGATCATAGTAACCAAGAGTAAATTTGATGACTTGGTTGTAATTCAGCTATTTAGTCTTCATCGATCAATTATAAAACTAGAGGCTCTCCATTACATAGATATCCTCACACCTATGTTTATCAATTATAGAATTGATAGTGATTGGATAGTTAGGGAGGGTGTGACAAAAGGGATATCATACATTTACCTTGTAGCTTTTGAGGGATACTATAAACTCCCTAGGACTCGTATAGACCTCCCCACCATCAAGGAGTGGACAACCAAGCATAATTTGGACATATTCTTAGACCCTGGTTAAACTAGGGAACCCACATATCTAGGAACCATGATGGGAAGATCCTTATTATACAATTTAGGGAAGGAATTAAGATCATCATGACCCTATTAAATATAGCTTTAGGGGTAGCCACCATAACATATGTCGACATCGAATGGGTTTCCTACATATATTTCATGGTGGAAGAGAAACTAACTCCACCTATCAGAGAACTGATTAACATCCACTTGGGAAGATAATTCTATGGCATAAAAAGGAAGACCAACCAACAATTTACCATGATGTCTAATTTCTTGGACTCATTGATAGCATCCACACATATTCATGATATCAATAATTGGTCCTCTCATAACAAGATTACCATATCCCATCATTATTCAAAATTATATATCTTTAAATATAGGGGCCACATGAAATTCATTTGTGATTGCATATATCCTACTTTGGTTAAGAATATCATATGGAACACCATGTCTAGAGTGCACCCCCTCATCAAGAAATATGTAGAGCCTATGGGTGGCATATGGTATTACCCAAATTGCATCGTCATCATGATGGAAGGAGTCATGACTCAGCCATATAGATTGCTAGTCCATGTCCGTATAAAATTGGTTGAATAGGAAATTGATTCCCAACTCCTCTAAGGGATTGGAAATGTATGTCGAGATAAGATGAAAGGAATTTTACCTACTTTTCCATTCTTAATTTAAAAATCCATGATCCATGGCTAGAAATAGTTGGATGTTATGTGGAGACATAGATATGCCTTCTATTTTGAAAAGGATGACCTCAAGGAATGGGATCCAAATAACAAAGTTATCCCCCATATGCAATCTAAGTAGCTAACCAAGGTGGCCTATGAGCACAGGGTTGGTAGATATGACCATCTCTACACCAAGGCTTCAAATTTCAAGGAAGTGCTAGCCAGGTGTAGGCAACATGGCTTGAAACTTGAGCATAGATTACAAAGAGAGGAGAAGCTAATTGGAGAAATCTAGTAGATGAACCCATTGCAATATCATCTATTACCTTTCACCTCAAGTGTACCTCCAAGACTACCATAATAACAAGTGCTCCAAATTTAAGGACATAGCGAGAGGAGATTGGAAGAAAAGCCAGGAGAAGGTCATTTATCATTAGTTCCACTTCCAAGACCACCTTCTCTAGTAGAGCACATTGATATGATTTCCCTAGAACCATATGAAATAGTTGAAGAATTATTCAAAGAGCTTGTAGAGACCTATGGGTTAGATCAAGAAGATGAGGGAATTGATGAAGCCATAACTAAGTTAGTACATAATGAAGAACCCTAGGCAGGTGAAATGGAAAAGGGGAAGGAAATAGCTTTGGATTTAGTCCCTATCTCATAAAAGAAAAGGGAAGCAGAGATGGCCCTTATTCCTAGGTTGTCCAAGAGGCCAAAAGTGACATGGACCCATCCTACCAGTGAGGTTAACTTATTTAGTGATGAGTTCCCCAGACATAGACCTATCATTCCTAACTAGTTCACATATGGAAATATATAAAAGATTCCATCTCAGTCACATTTATTGGCACTTACCAACACTACAAGTATTGATACCCATAGTGATATCAACCCTTGGATTATAGAGCTCATAAAGGAGTAGGAAGAAAGGAGGATTGTTGAGGTAACTAAAGAGAGTGGAAAAGGATTGAAGGATCCTAAAGCATCAAATGGTATTGGGATTGAGATCCCAAAGGCACCCAAATTATCTAAACCAATAGCCACTATGTACTATAATCTAGACACAGTTGGGTTGGAGAAGGTAAAAACAAAGAAGGCCACTATAGGCATTGAAGAATTCACCTTCTAAAGAGTGGAGCCTTTTATGGGTCTAACACCTATGTAAGGGAAAATAGTAGGGGAACACCCCATCCATCAAGAGGACATAGCAAGTTTGGTTGAGGCCCAATCAAGAATGACCTTATCTAGGGTCAAGGGAATGAAATAATCAATCATCAACCTAGAAAAGGAGTAGGACTTGGAAGCAAATGCTACATTTTCAGTCCCTGTAGACATATTAATGATGTTTAATGAGTCTATTCTTAACATATTTGAAGGATTTAATACCATGAAGGTTAGATTAAGTACCTTAACACATCAAGATGAGATGACATAGGCATTAATCATTCAATGGTAGGACTCCAAAGACTAGACAATTAAATTAATCAATGTGCATACTAAAAAATAGGTCTAGGACATCAAAATAATCAAACTAGGACATTTAAACATCCTATTAGGAGTCATAGTGGATAAAATATATGACCTAAGCACTTGGTATAACAATTTTAACAATTTCATGAAGGAGGACAAAGACTTGATAGACAGAATGGAGAAGCTCTTAGAGACCTTGTTGGAAAACCCCTCTCAACCCACTGCCACGAGTCTAATAGAAGATGAAGAATTCAAGAAAAGGGGTTAATGTATTTATATAGAACATTAAAGGGAACTAAGGCTAGTATATCAAGGATAATCAGAGGTGTTTAACATCATCCTTACCTTAGGAAGGCATATTTTAGAGGCATAATGTATCCAATAACTCATGGCCAAAAGTGACAAAGAATTCAATACATTAGCAGATCAAGAAGAGGATTGTTTGATGAAACTTGTGGTATATTTTGAGATGATTAAATAAAAACACACTAGGGTGAAGGACATCCTCAAGCAAAGATAACCAAGAGGACCCACTAATGTAATTTGAAAAGAATATTATTTTGTAATGCATATATGATAGTATGTTAGCATTTATTAGTTCTATTTTGTCAAATTTGACATATGAGTTTAGGTGTATTGTAATATTTATATTAAGAATAACTATCCTTAATTTACATTTAGATGTTTCAAGAAGTTAATCGGTACATTGCCTATGTTCTCTATAAATAGATAGGGGCTACCCTTTTTTAAAGGGAGGGACTCTGAGAAATTGTATAAAAGAAAGCATTTTAATACAACTAAGGAATTCTAAAAGGATTATCTAAATAGCATGTTAAAATCTAATGTTATCTCTCAATTTCATGTTAATGTCTTAGATTTGAATGGCTCTTTGAAATTTGAGCTACATTTTCTATCATAAGGCTGTTAATTTATGCTATGCTAGATAGCTAAAAGATCTTAGGTGTACTTCATTTCATTTGATCTAGATTTGGATGTGATCATGCTATTCATATTAAATTGGTAAATTATTTAAAGTAAACCTAGTTCTTACTTGTGATTTGTTGGGGATCAACCAACAATAGATTACACTTGTGAAAGCAATAAACGTAGAAATAAATCAGATAGATAAGTAAATAGAATGATAAACAACAAGAACAAGAGATACAAGAAACCACCCTGAAAACTTGTATTAACAAACTCTTTACAAAAGGAATACAATTTGAAGAAACTTCTTTCTTCCACACCTCTCCTAGATGTATAGATCTCTTACTAGATCTCTATTCCTCAAGAGCTCTCTCTCTCAAGAAAAATCAACTCCAACAAGCCTAGATTGATTCAATTCTGTACTGTTCTTCAACATACCAATTCTACAACTAGTACAATAATTCACACAAAGCTAAGAAGATCTAATTCTACATATAGAATTAGGAGACTTGAGCATGCACTTACAACAACCAGTTAAGCCTCTTAAACAAGGGCTCTAAAAATAATATTACTAATAATAGAGACACGAGCTTAAGACTACAACTTAAACTCATCATGCAAACACTCACTTTTGTCCTCGAAAATAGCATTCTGGATGCACAAGTAACTGACGCCGGTCCTGCTGCTTGCCTGTGACCACCGTCAGCCGACCCACTGTCGTCGCCGGCACTTCTGTAACTGCACCTGACTGACATCGGTCTCTCCTGACCTATGCCAATGACTGTGTAGACCCGAACCTGTTAAAGTGTGCTCCTTGGTGAAGCTTTTAGCTCCACACCCTAACAATCTCCCACTTGGAGATAAACAACTGCACCAGTACTTCTACAACAACATCTTCTAGCTCCCCCATCTTCAGCTCAATCATGAAGACCAATAGAAGTTGAATGAAGATTCAACTTCTCCTTTGTAACTAGCTTGGTTAACATATCAGTAGGATTCCTATCCGTATGGATCTTCTCTAGCTTCAACTCACCATCTTCCAATACCTGTTGTATGAAATGGTACCTTAGCTGTATGTGCTTTGTTCTTGAATGAAAGGCTGAATTCTTAGCCAAATGGATTGCACTCTGACTGTCACTATACAATCTGCAAATCTCATGCTCCCTACCAAGCTCATCCATGAACCATGTCATCCATATCATCTCTTTGCTAGCCTCTGTGGCTGCAATATACTCTGCTTCTGTAGTTGACAAGGTAACAACCTTATGCAACTTAGATATCCAGCTAACTGCTATTCCACCTACAGTGAAAACATAACCTGTAGTGCTTCTCCTGCCATCCAAATCACCTGCCATATCTGAATCTACATAACCATGCAGAGAAATATCTGAACCTCCATAGCACAATGCCTACTGCTGGTTCCTCTCAGATATCTAAGGATCCACTGAACTACTTTCCAATGTTCCTTACCTGGATTGGCCATATACTACTTACCACTCCCACTGCTTGGGCAATATCCGGTATAGTACACACCATTGCATACATAACAACTCCCTACTGCAGAAGAATATGGAACCTTACTCATGTACTCTACCTCATCATATGAATTAGGACATTGTTCTTTACTCAACTTAAAATGTCCAGCCAAAGGTGTACTTACCGGTTTAGCATCCTGCATATTGAACCGTTTCAACACCTTGTCCACATAATCTTCTTGAGACAATATCAACCTGTGATTTTTCCTGTCTCTCTTAATGCTCATGCCAAGGATTTTCTTTGCTGCTCCCAAATCCTTCATAGCAAACATTTGAGCTAATTTTACCTTAAGCTCAGAGATATCCTGCATGTGTGATCCTAAAACCAGCATATCATCTACATACAACAATAGAATAATATATCTACCATTATCAAATCTCTTGAAATACACACAATGATCAGATTGACACCTATTGTAGCCATGCTCAGTCATAAACCTATCAAATTTTAAGTACCATTGCCTAGGAGCTTACTTGAGGCCATACAAGCTTTTCTTCAATCTGCACACAAACTTCTCCTTACCCTTGACCTCAAATCCTTTCGGTTGTTCCATATAAATTTCCTCATCCAAATCTCCATGAAGAAACGCTGTCTTAACATCCAGCTGCTCAAGATGCAAATCCTCAAAAGCAACCAAAGACAATACAACCCTTATAGAAGTCATTTTAACAACAGGAGAAAAAATCTCACCAAAGTCAATACCTGGCTTTTGTGCAAATCCTTTCACTACCAATCTGGCCTTATATCTCATCTGTCCATTCTCATCTTCTTTCAACCTGTAGGTCCATCTATTCTTCAGTGTCCTCTTACCAGCTGGCAACTCAACCAAATCCCATGTTTGGTTCTCTCTTAAGGACTCTAACTCCTCAACCATGCCACGCTCCCACTGACTCTTGGACTCCACCTGTATTGCTTCTTCAAAACTCTCTGGTTCTCCACCATCAGTTAGCAATAGATAAAATAATGAAGGAGAATATCTAATTGGAGGCTTACTCACCCTTTTTGACCTCCTGATGGGTGTTTGAGACTCGTTCACAACACGCTGTCCACCCAAATTCTCTGACAGTGACCGACCTCGGTCACCTCTAGACCTGTTACTGGCCGACGTCAGTTCTGCCTGATCGACCTCGGTGCCTGTCCTGCCGACGTCGGTCTTTGAATGGTCGATGCCGGTATCTGTCCTACCGATGCCGATTCCTACCCTGCCGACGTTAGTCTCTGTGTTTTCCTGCAAGTGATTATTTCTTTTTCCCGTGAGCTCATATTGGACCTTCACCTCATCCAATTCACCATTGCTTTGCTCAGATTGATTTAGCTTCCTTAGCTGATCACAATACATCACTCTTTCATTAAAAACAACATCACAGCTCCTAATTACCTTTTTAGTTTCTAGATTCCACAATCTGTAACCAAAATCATCTAAGCCATAGCCAATAAACGTGCACCTCATAGACTTAGCATCAAGCTTCTTTCTATTTTCTTTATCTATGTGCACAAAGGCTTCACAACCAAAAACTTTGAGATATGAGAGATCTACCTTTTTACCTATCCATGCCTCTTCTGGAATACCACCATCTAGAGCTGTAGAGGGTCCTCTATTAATCAGATATACTGCAGTGTCAACAGCTTGTGCCCAAAATTGTAAGGGCAAACCGGCATGCAATCTCATACATCTTGTACGCTCCATTATTGTCCTATTCATCCTTTCAGCAATTCCATTCTGCTGAGGTGTCCTTGGAACTGTCCTTTGCCTGTGGATTCCATGCATATAACAATAATCTCTGAACTTATAACTGTAGAACTTACCGCCATTGTCAGATCTCAGGCACTTCAATCTTTTACCTCTTTCATTCTCAACCATAGCTTTCCAGATCTTAAAAGTCTCAAATACATCAGATTTTCTTCTAATACAATAGATCCATACCTTCTTTATAGCATCATCTATGAAAGATACATAGTACTATGATCCTCCAATGGAAGCAATCTGAGCCTGTCCCCACACGTCTATGTGAACAAGTTGCAACTTATGCCTCTTCTTAGTAGACCCAGTCTTGAGAAAACTAACCCTTTTCTATTTTCTAAATACACAGTGCTCACAAAACTCTAGATCTATGCCTTTTAAATCTGAAAGCATACCTTTGGACTTAAGAATTGACATCCCCTTCTCACTCATGTGGCCAAGCCTTGAGTGCCACAATTTAGTATCCACATCTGAAGTAGATAATATAGAAGGAGATTTGTTAGTAACACAATTACACAGATAGAGAGTACCTTCTCTCTTACCTCTGGCCATAACAAGTGCACCCTTGGTCACCTTCCAAGATTCTGCTATAAGAGTTACTGTACAACCCTCATCCCCTAACTTTCTTGCAGAAATCAAATTTCTCTTCAAGCTAGGAACATGCATCACATCTCTCAACACCCATGTGTTGCTATTCTGCATCTTCAGCTGCACTTTACCTTTGCCAATTATTTTATAGGGCTCATCATCCCCTAGATACACTATTCCAAAATCTCCATGGATATAGTCACTAAAATATTCCCTGTTAGGGGTAGCATGAAAAGATGCACCAGAATCTAACATCCAAGATTCTATATTATTATGCAGAGAGAAAATTAAAGATCTTGTGCAATACCTGCAACCTTGGCTTCTTCCTTTCCTTCATGCTGATTGTCCTCCTTAGGCTTTGACCAACAATCTCTGCTTATGTGCCCAATCTTTCCACAATTCTAGCATTGTGGCTTCCTACCGTTCTTGGATTTGGATCTTCCTCTCACTTTAGACTTTGATCTTGATCTCCTCTTGCTCTTATCTTTCTGCCTCCCCCTGCTCTCAAAACTTAAAGCATTCCCAGATGTCTCTTCTGTGCTTTTCCTGTGTATTTCCTCATTCAAGATAACACTAACAACATCCTCTACTTTCAAAATTTTTGATACAGATGCAGTATTACTTACTGCCATTACTAAGCCATGCCAGCTTTCAGGCAAAGAACATAATATTAAAAGAACTTTTATTTCATCATCAAACACTATATTGACTGAACTTAATTGATTCACAATTCCATTGAAATCATTCAGATGAGTAGAAACAGATCCACCTTCATTCATATGCAAATTAAATAACTGCTTCATAAGATATACCTTATTAGAAGCTGAGGGTTTTTCATACAAATTTGCTAATGTAGTCATCAACTCTACTGTAGACTTTGCCTGTGATAAATTAGATATCACAGTGGATGCTAGACTCAGTCTTATAGACCCCAGAGCCTTTCTGTCAAGAACTTCCCATTCTTCATCCTCCATGTCTTTGGGCTTCTTTGCAACCCCACCTAATGGTAAGTAGAGATCTTTTTGATACAGATAATCCTCTATCTGCATTCTCCAATGTTGGTAATTTTTGCCATTGAACTTTTCCATTCTCAATTTACTTTCATTTGCCATTGCTTCTCCCACTCAAACAAAAATCCCTGCAGAAACTCCTATGAGAACCTGTAATCAATACACACTACATAGATCTGAACCACCTGTTAGTGAACCTGAGCTCTGATACCAATTATTGGTATCAGCTCTTGAACCTAAAACCAAGGCTCTGATACCACTTGTTGGGGATCAACCAACAATAGATTACACTTGTGAAAGCAATAAATGCGGAAATAAATCAGATAGATAAGTAACTAGAATGATAAACAACAAGAACAAGAGATACAAGAAACCACCCTAAAAACTTGTATTAACAAACTCTTTACAAAAGGAATACAATTTGAAGAAACTTCTTTCTTCCACACCTCTCCTAGATGTATAGATCTCTCACTAGATCTCTATTCCTCAAGAGCTCTCTCTCTCAAGAACAATCAACTCCAACAAGCCTGGATTGATTCAATTCTGTACTATTCTTCAACATACCAATTCTACAACTAGTACAATAATTCACACAAAGCTAAGAAGATCTAATTCTACATATAGAATTAGGAGACTTGAGCATGCACTTAAAACAACCATTTAAGCCTCTTGAACAAGGGCTCTAAAAATAATATTACTAATAATAGAGACGCGAGCTTAAGACTACAACTTAAAATCATCATGTAAACACTCGCTTCTATCCTTGGAAATAGCATTCTAGATGCACAGGTAACTGACGCTGGTTCCTGCTGCTTGCCTGTGACTGCCGTCGGCCGACCCACTGTCGACGTCGATGCCTCTGCAACTGCACCTGACCGACGTCGATCTCTCCTGACCGACGCCGGTGACTGTGTACACCCGAACCTATTAAAGTGTGCTCCTTGGTGAAGCTTTTAGCTCCACACCCTAACATGATTTATATATTTCATTTGATGCTTGCCTGGTTTATGATGAAATCTAGGTTCATACTATTTTACATCATAAATTGGTTCATGTATGCTCAAACCAATTAGAACCTTGTCATGATATTCAAGATGGAAGCTTGTAATCACATTTCATTTTTTTCCTTACCCTCATTTTTTTATTTTCGTTATCAAAGATTACTTTAGTTTATGATCATTGTTAATATCCACCTAGGTTAGTTTGTGGATCATAAACATCTCAAAATTTTAAATATACAGAACCCTGGTGGCTCCCAACCACCAAATTAAACAAATATTGTGGATATCTCTCAAACTTTGCTTGTATTCCACCATGGACATCCCAAATTATCACAAAATGCATCTCATTCCCTAGATCCTCAGGATCCTCAAATGAGAAGTGTTCATTAACACTAAGAGCACCTATGAGGCCATTAAAAACATCAATAGGAGAAAGAGCTCTACTAGCATTATGAGGGCCATTTGATCATTTGTGTTATTTTTTGCATTAATTTTGAAGGATTATTAACCCTTATGAGTGATTCTTCACTCTAAGTGTGAAGATCCTTGATATTTAAGTGGTTTCCCACCTATCTTTGTCTTTTGTAAGGCAAAGATCTTAGTTCTCTATAAAGAAATGGTTAAATTATAGTAAAGATGGCTTCATGTTATAATAATTCATAGTATTTGAGATATGGATGGCTTATTTTGGTTGAAGATCAAAATTTATTTATGACTCTTGAGTTTACTTAAGTCACAGGTTGTAAAGAATGGTCATCTTTGCATAATTCAACACGTTTTTGAGCTTGCTTAGTTAAAGATTAGTGTCCTTTGTCCTTTTATGAGTAAATCTTTACAAAATAGGATTAGTGAGCAGGTTGATTGTTGTTCTTTGTGAAATCTAACTTGACACACTATATTTAAAATAAGATCCTTAATCTTCAAGCTAAAATTGCCAAGGACTAGGACCAGATCACATTTAGAGACTAGAGAACCCTTACTTGAGCTAGAAACCCACAAAAGAACCATCAAAGATAGAGGAAGGCATAGGCATTATAAATCTCTACCATCTTCACCCTTACAATGGGTTCTTGCATTTAATATTCATCTAGATATGGCATGGCTTAGAAGTTCCCCCATCAATATACCATGTGTAGTTCATGACTTACCAAATAATCTAAAAAAGTACTTGCCAATATTTAGTCCAACTGGTGTTACAACTATAGAAAAACATGTTAAATATTTCAAGGCTACTTTAATATTTTTAAATTTTATCCATGAAGATGTAGAATTTAGGTTGTTTCCATTTACATTCAAGGATGCTACATATGAATGGTTCTTCAATTTGCCTGGTAATTATATTACCTCATGGAATAATTTTGACACTATCTTTATTCATCAATTTTGAAAGATCATAAGCCCCTACATCATTTATCACCAATTCACAACCATTAAGAGGGATGAAAGTGAACCTATTAGATCCTTCATTTCTAGGTTACAAAATATTTTTAGTTGAACCATGGATCCATACAAACCTAATGAGGCTTTAGCTCTAGAAGTTTACAAAGATGTAGTGGAACCTATGACTTCTATGTTTGTAAAAAGGGCCCTCCCATCTATCAACACATTGGCCCAAGCTTATTCTAAAGTGGTGGTTATTAGTGACCAAATGCAACCCCAAGGATAGATGGCTTATTTTATCCCAAACATTAACCCACAAATTCTTGTATTGAACCTTTTCCTAAATAATAACTAAAATGCTCCAGGCTTGAACCAGATCCCTACTCTAAATGTATTACTTACTAGTCATGTTGCTCCTAATCAAAACCTAGGTTTCTTGAGTCATCAAGCTACTAATGGATATCACACCAATGACCAAAAGGCTTTAGTGCTAATCAATGGTACTAACCATAGCCAAGTCCAAAGCTTAGAAATCCCCAAGAATGAGAATGAATCTACATTAAATATGGTCTAGAAGCTCAGTACAAATTTATTGAAACTATAAAAACAAGTTGGCAATGCTAATGATAACTCTATAAGGAACTTCACCTTCTAAAAGTTCAACATGCCTAGAAATATATTTTAAAATGATAGCTTCTACAACAATAAAGCTAGTGAGCCTTCTTCTAGTAAGAAGACCATGGATATTAATCTCATTGATATTACCTTACTAGACTATTATAGGGTACATGCCACATCTAAACATGGTGAGATTGATTATATTGAGTTTTAAAAAGCCTTTGAATCTTTCCAACAATAACTTGACACATTTGAAGTAGTCTCAAACAAAGATACTATTACAAGTCCTTCTGGGTCCAAGCCATCTAACCAAGTGCACATGGTAGAGACGTTCTAATTCCCTTTCCAAGAGGATAATGAACCCAAAAATATTCCTAAAGAGATTCAAGAATTCTATAAATTCTTGAAAACCTACCCTCTAAGAAATAGATAAAAACAATAGACATTGACTACTTTTACTCCCCATAACAATTATGATACTCCTCTAGACACTACATCAAGGAATGATCTTGAACCGCCTAAGGGTAGTTCTTCCAAATCTACTATCAAACCTTCAAGAAAGATGGGTTACAACATTGTGGAGGATATGAAGAAGATCAAAGCCAACATCACTCTATATGGGCTAACACATATTATAGTACAAGGATACTTAATCTTGGAATCATTGTCCAAGAAACCTGAGAAGCCTCCAAAAAGTGATACTATAAATGTAACTATACAAATAACTAAGGCAGAGTCTCCACCCTTCCTACTCATAGTCAAGATATTCAGAAAGAATGTCCATAATTACCTTTTAGATTCTAGAGCCTCAACTAACATCATGCCTATAGGGATATGTGAACAACTTGGGTTGACCCCAATCAAGTCTAATAGAGTGGTCACACAATTAGACAAGTCAAAAGTCAAAGTCATTGGGCAATTATTGAATGTGCATATGCAATTGGCTAGTGAACCAAGAGTTCAATAATTTATGGACATACAAGTGGTGGATATTCCTAGTGCTTATAGATTACTCCTTAGTAGAGAATGGACTAAGGCCCTAAATGGATATATGTCTACTAAATGATCCCACTTATGGTTACCTTAGAAGGGTGTTGTAAATCAAATAAGGGTGGAAAGAGAGCCAAGGATGAAACACATGATAACATAATATAATGCTATCAATGAAAAGGTGAACTTCCTAGATTTTGATCTGGGAATCTTCACTTTGGAAGCTAGAAAAGAACTTGGTTCCAAAAACCTCCTCTAATGCCTAGCCTATGGAGATTATATGGTGATGGTGCTAGATGTAAGTTAGGATCAAGAGCTGGTATTGTATTGATAGACCTTGAAAAAAAAATAATATTATGCATCTTATAGATTGTAATTCCCATGCATTAATAACTTGGCTGAATGTGAAGCTCTCATCCTAGGGTTATAACTTGCTATTAAGCACAAGGTTAGGGAACTCCTTGTTTATGGAGATTATGAACTTATGGTCAATCAAGTAAAGAACAAGTACCAATGTAAGCTATCTTACCTTAAGAGGTACAAGTTTAGGGTTTGGGACTTGGTAGAATATTTTAATGATTTTAATATTATGTCTATCTCCAAGGAAGAAAAGAAAGCTGCTAATGAACTTGCCTCTACTACAACTAATCTCATGCCCAAACATGATTCCCCCAATTTCAGCATTGAGCTAGTACCATGCCCCTCAGCCTTAGACAACGTGAATCATTTTCAAGTCTTCAATGATGATCAACAAATTCTAGATTTCTTGACTAATTATGGGGCCTTTGAATCTCACATCATTGATGAAGATGATGAAAGTTATCATAAAAAGGGGATTAATGGTAAAATCATCCAATTGAATGATAATAAGATACCTAAAGGGATGATCTCATTGTAAAGGTTGTTTGATCATGACAAGATTACTAAAACACCTAAGGTACCCAAAATAAGTGGTAAGGACTATCATGTAGTAAATCTTGGCCCACATGAGCAGTCTTAACAAGTGAACATAGGAAAGGCTTGTATTGGAATGGAAAATAGAAAGACAGGGAGCTACTTAAAAAATATAAGGATGTAACTGCCTGGTCATATGAAGATATAAAAATATTTAGCCTAAGGGTTATTACTCACACCATACCCTCAAGGAAAATTGTAAACCCTTCAGGTAGAAGAAAAGACCTATCAACCCTATATTGGAACCCATGATCTTTAAGGAGGTTAAGAAAATACTAGATTCAAGGATTATCTTTCCTATTAGGCATTCCACTTGGGTTGCTAACTTGGTCCTAGTTAGAAAGAATAATGGAGAAATTAGATTATGCGTATACTTTAAAAATATAAATAAAGCATCTAAAAAGTACAATTGCCCCTTGCCTTCTCTAGAACAGGTCATTTAAGTTGTTTTAGGATCCACCATGATGTCTTTCTTGGATGGACTTTTTAGATATAACCAAGTGCTTATTGCCAAAGAAGATAGAATGAAGACAACCTTCACCACTAAATGGGGAACATAAGCTTACAAAAGAATGCCTTTTAGACTGATTAATGTAGAGGAAACCTTTTAGAGAGCCATGGACCATGCTTTCCAAGGTCTAGTATGCAAATGCATCATCATATATATGGATGATCTAACAGTGTTTTCCAAGAATAGAGAAGGTCATTTCATACACCTACAAGTGTTTGAAAGGTGCAGGAGGTATGACATATGCATCAACCCACATAAGAGCATATTTTATGTTCCTAAATGAAAACTATTGGGGCATGTCATCACCAAAGAAGGGATCTCCATAGATCCTGAGAGAGTAGAAGCTATTTCCAAGATTGAACTACCTAACAGTCAAAAATAACTAAAGTCATTCTTTGGCAAGATCAAGTTTGTAAGGATGTTCATCTTAGCAGTTACTAAGATTGTTAAACCTTTGAATGATATGCCTAAGAAAGATGCTAAAATCTCTTGGGATGAAAGATCCAAAAAAGCATTTGTTGACATCAAGAAGACAATCAGTCAAGCCTTAGTCTTGATAATTCCTAACTTCTCAAAAGACTTTTACTTATATTCATTTAATTATGACCACACCATGGCTATAGTCTTGACTCAAAATATTGATGGAAATTACCACCATATAGCCTTCATGAGCACCAATTTAAAAAATGTAGAAGTAAACTATTCCATGATTGATAAGCAAGCCTATGTACTGGTGAAGGTAGTAAAAACATTCAAACATAACATCCTTAAAAATAAGGTGCATTCCATCTTACCAGACCCAACCATAAAGCTTAAGTTGAGTCAGAATGAGCTTAGCGAATGAAGGGGAAAGTGGATGTCAATCCTATAAGAGTATGATATAGAAATGAAGATTTCCAAACAGTGAAATGTCAAGGCCTTGTCTAGATGATTGCTAATACTAATCCTAAGCTTCATATCATGCAAGTTGATCAGCAAAAATTTCAACCCAATGAATGATATGACTCTCTAATCCTCCTACTTATCAATGGTAGTTATCCCCCATGACTCTCTAGATAACATAAGAGAGCTTTAAGGCATAAAGAAACCCATTACCTCATCAAATATGGAATATTGTATATGAATAACTTTGAAGGGATATACTTAAGGTATGTGTCTAAAGAAGAGGCTTCTCAAATCATGTCCACTTTTCATGAAAAGATAGGTAGTGGACACCCTTCAAGGAGAACCATAGCTCAAAAGATTCTCAAGGCTGGGTACTATTGGCCCACCATTTTCAAGGATACTCACAAGAATGTGAGGGAGTGTCACTCATGTCAAATATTTAGCATAAAAGAGCCAAAGGCAGCCATGACTTTGCAACCAGTGATGGTAGACAAACCTTTTATACAGTGGGGGTTAGACTTTGTGGGAGTAATTAACCCTAATTCCTTTAAAGTATATAAGTATGTCCTAATTGCTATAGATTATTTCACAAGGTAGATTGAAGCTATAGCCACCAAATAATGTAAGATAAAGGAGGTAATCAACTTCTTGGAAAAAATATTAGCACTAGATTTGGAACCCTAATTTTCTTAGTTATGATAATGGATCTACATTTATATCCATAGAAATGATTGAATGGGCTTATGATAATGGAATCTCTTTGAATTTTACATTTAATCATTATCCTCAAGGAAATGGAGTCTCTAAATCTACCAACTAGAATCTTATGAAAGCCATCAAGAAGTCTGCTACAAATAAACCAAAAACATGGTAGAAATTCCTTAAGTATGCATTATGGGCTGATAGGATAAGGATCAAGCAAACACTCAATTCTTAACCATTCTTTTTGGTATATGATTAGGAACCTATCTTTACCATTACCCTCAAGCTATCCACATTCACATTCATGCAAGAACACATAGAATGAGAACTACGAACTAGCCATTTCTAGGTTGTTAGACATCATTCAAATGGAGGATGCCAGAGAAAAGGCATTTGTAGACTTTAGTAGACATCAAACAACTATGAAAATATGGTTTGACAAGTGGTCCAAAGTGAAGTTTTTTAGACAAGGAGACCTAGTTCTGCTTTGGGAAAAGGCATCATAACCTAAAGGCAAGCATGGTAAGTCTACACCCTTGTGGATTGGCCCATACCAAATTACAAAAATTTTAGGCAATAACACCTTCAAGTTAAAATACCTTCAAGGAGAAAAATTCACATTTCCCACCAATGGGTAATATCTCAAACACTAATTTGTTGATGTTCCACCAGGAGTCTTCGTGGAATAAAATTTGTAAGATTGTTTAAGGTTAGAGTAGGTAGGCTAGTAAATTTATTTCCTCATTTTTCTTTCCCTTTTTTGCTTGTCTATATTTGTTTGATTTTTGTTGTGTGCTTGCTTCCTATTTTGGTTGTGATCTTTTGCTTCAATAAGTCTTGTAGATGGACCTTACTCAAAATTTTCTTAGATAGCTTAAAATTTTAGTCACTTAGAAATATGAGTATGAATCTTACAAAGGTGAACATGAGGTTGTGACAAAGCATCATGTTACAACCTAAGGCATTGGGATAGATTAGTATATAGGCTAGTTATCTCATAAAAATTCAAACCTTATTATAAATAAAATTTTGGTTTTAAGAAGAATTATATGTGTAGGGGGTGAATTTAGTTTGTTAAGGCACATTCATGCTTGCACTTAAAACACATCCTTGTCATGGATAAAAGTTGAAATTATAGGTGATTACCCCAAGAACTAAAAATCTAACTAAATCCTTAAAACATGGATATATTGGCTCCCAAACTTTTCCAAAGGACCTATAAACAAAAAAAGGGGGAATTATTACAAAATTGAAAGATACAAAGATAAAGGTGATTCTGGTAACCTTCACCAGGGCTATAAACACCTGGCTGACAGTGGAATAAGGCCTTAAGTGGAGCCAAAGTCATCTTTGTCAAGGCTATAGATGCTTGGTTGGTAGTAGAGCAATGCCCAAGCCTTCCCTAAGCTAAAAGCCATTATTATTAATAAATACCTAAATATGTTTCAAGTCAATGTTATGGTCAAAGGTATGAAACTTGGATGTTGTCTTCCAAAGTCCCATGACAAACAATAAGTGGAATCAAAGCACATAATGCATGTTTGTGTTTTAACATTCAAGTTATAATTTTACATATGAGAGGCTTGTTTTAACCAAGAATTGGCTTGGATGATGGTGTAGGACAAATGAGATGAAAGACTTATGTTCAAGTCTAAACTAGAGACATGGGTTTTAACATATTGTTATGTTTCCCCTTGAGTTGCCATTTATTGGAGCAAATATAACCCCATTTTTTTCTACTTTTGAAAAATAGGGACCTTTGTGAATGTTTCAAAACATATGTACCTTGAATTAGCTTTAGAAAGGTCATTCTTTATTAGAATTTGAATATCATCCACTTGAAAGGACATGAACCTTTGCATATCTGATTGTGACTATGCCTTATGGAATAAGCTTACTAATGGTTGTCTTTGGATGATGAAGTGTAGGTTCCATGGAGAAAGAGAGGGTTCTCAAATAGAAAACCCTATGATTTGAATTCAAAAATAGTAGGATAAGTATAACAGGAAATCATATTTTGCTTGAAAAACCCTAAGTCTAATTTTATATTAAGGCTCGATCATGTTTCTGACATGACCAAACCTTAATATAAAATAATACTTAAACAATTTTATTTTTTCCCCCTTTGTTAACCTCCTAACCTTGCCTAATTGTTAGTCCATAGGCCCCTTTCACTTATAGCTAAGGTTTTTTTTTGTTTAGCTTAGGCTTCAATCTTAAATGTTTTTGTTTTTATTAACACAAACAACATCTTAAGATCAAAACCTTAGTCTAAACAGTTATACATAATGGGTCCTAACTTAACAATTTGATTTAATCATAGATCCAATGGCTCTCACTTCCCTAGAGATCTAATCAAATAGCATGAGATCAACTAGGAAGAACCATGCATCGACTTCACTTTATATGAAAAAGTTCTTATAAGATTTAATTTGACAGTCTCACTCCCATCATTTGACACTCATGAGAATGCCTTTGACATTAGCAAGACTATCAAGTTGAACCTCATCCAAAATTTTACCTAAGCCCGAAGGGGACTACATTAGTGTTTTAACCTTAGGCTTAGCACAATAAACTTTAGCTTTAAGTTCATCATTTTTATTCACATAATTAACTTAGGAATAATCATTTGACTTAAGTATATATGTGACCGATTGGTGACTTAAAATTTATGCACTTTTTAGATCCAATAATCCACATTCACCCTCAGATGTTGATATAATGATGCAAAGATGAAGGATTCTATGATAGTTCAAAGCCAATCAGCTTCAACCTCCTAGATCATAATCAATGGCCCTCACTAATCATCGATCTTGATCCAATGGTGTGAATCATAAGAACAATGCCAACAAATCTTAAAAATTTCACTAAAGAGGGGAACCAATCACATACAAGTACATGGATCCAATAGCCTTCGCTATGTCATCAATTGGTTCCAATGATGTGAATTCTTAGATTGATAATCCCTAAGATGTGTTCATATGGACTAAGGCCATAATTTCAATTTGAAGATTTATTGTGTTCATAAACATAATATGACCTCGAGACTCAAACCTAAGCCCTCACAGACCAAAATTCAACACTAAATTGATAGCCTCACTCATGTCATTTAACATCCACAAGGACATCTCTGATGTTAGCGAGGACATAAAATTTAACCTCAACTAACTTTTTATCCTAGGTAAAAGGGGCATTTTTAAAAACCCTTTGAAAGGGACCCTAGCATATTAACATGGAAAACTTAGCATAAAATACCTTAGCCTAAGTTTGTTAGTGTTTATTAACATAAATAAACCTTAGGAGTATATTTTAATCCTAAGTTTTATTAAGACCTAAGACTAATTAATCCATGCATATTGTAGGATCCAATGAACCATGTTTGATCAGAAGTCTTGATCTAATGGAGTGAAGATAAAATACTTGATTTGAAAACCAACAACTAGTTTTCAAAGGAATTTTCATGGGGAGGGCCACATAGATGTTATGTAATCACTAAATGACAAATCTAAATATTTGGCACATTTGAAAAGATATAATTTTCACAAATAAGGCTATCCATAAGATCTAAGGCATGAACGAGTTTATGAAGTCCACCACCTTCTCCATTAAAGCTCCAAAAAACCCTAGTAGAATTACATAAAGCCCTAATTCTTGACTATTGAGACACAATTGCATTAAAGAAGCTCAAATTTCATCTTGAGCAAAGGAAAGCCAATCATACACCTAAGTCAATTAAGTAATCATGGTAGAATCTAGGCAATAATGGAGAGAAGAGGTAGAATTGTATCTATATATGGACAATGAGGGAAGAGATTTTGAGGACATGAAATTAGACACTGGGGCACTCAATAATGGATTGAAGAACTGGTCAAAGATCTTCTTTATTGTTGAGGAAATTCAACCTCTCAAATACAACAAATAAAGGATTGTAATAACCAAGAGGAAATTTGATGACTTGGTTGTAATTCAGTTTTCTAGTCTTCACCGAACAACTACAAAACTAGAGGTACTCCATTGTATATATATCCTCACACTTGTGTTTATCAATTGTAGAATTGATGGTGATTGGATAGTTAGGGAGGGTGTGTCAAAAGGGATAGCATACATTACCCATGTAGCTTTTGAGGGCTACTATAAACTCCTTAGGACTCATATATACCTCCTCACCATCAAGGAGTGGATAACCAAGCATAATTTAGACACTATTCTAAGACCCTGGTTAAACCAAGAAACCTACATATCCAAGAATCATGATGGGAAAATCCATATTATATAATACAAGGCATTAGAATCATCATGACCCTATTGAATAGAGCTTTAGGGGTAGCCACCATAACCTATGTCAACCCCAAATGGGTTTCCTACATATATTTCATGGTGGAAGAGAAGTTAATTCCACCTATTGGAGAAATAATTATCATCCACTTGGGAAGATAGTTCTGTGGAATAAAAAGGAAGACCAAACAATAATTCACTATGATGTCCTATCTATTGGAATCATTGATGGCCTCCACACATATTCTTGATATCAAGAATTGGTCCTCTCATAGCAATATTACCATATCCCATCAGTATTCAAAATTATATATCTTTAAATATAGGGGTCACATGCAATTCATTTTTGATTGCATATATACTAATTTGGTTAAGACTATCATAGGGAAATCCATGCCCAAAGTGCACACCCTCATCAAGAAATATGTAGAGCCCATGGGTGACATATGGTATTACCTAGATTTCAACATCATCAGGATGGAAGGAGTCATGACTCAGTCATATAGATTGTTAGTCCATGTCCCTATCAAATTGGTTGAATAGAAATTGATTCCCAACTCCTCTAAGGGATTGAAAATGTATGCAGAGAGAAGAGGAAAGACATTTTACATCATTTTCCATTTAAAATTGGAAAAACCATGAGCCATGGCTGGAAAAAATTGGACGTTATGTCCAGACATAGAAATGCCTTCTATTTTTAAAAGGATGACCTCAAGGAATGGGACCCAAATAACAAATTTGTCCCCCATCTGTAATCCAGCAACTAACCAAGATGGCCTATGAGCACAAGGTTGGTCTATATCACCATTTCTACACCAAGGCTTTACATTTTGAGGAAGTGCTAGCTAGGTGCAATTAACATGGCTTTAAACTTGAGCATAGATTGCAAAGAGAGGATAAGCTAATTGGAGAAATTTGGTAGATGAACCCATTGCAATATCATTTATTACCTTCCACTTCAAGTACACCTCCAAGATTACCACAACAACAAGTGCTTCAAATTCAAGGACCCAGTGAGAAGAAATTAGAAGAAAGGCCAGGAGAAGGTGTTTCATCATTAATTCCACATCCAAGACCACCTTCTCTACTAGAGTACATTACATGATTTCCATAGAACCATATGAACTAGTTGAAGAATTCTTCAAAAAGCTTTCAGAGACCTATGGGTTAAATCAAGAAGATGAGGGAATTAAGGAAGCCAAAATTGAGTTGGCACAAGATGAAGAACCCCATGCATGTGAAATGGAAAAGGGAAAGGAAATATCTTTAGATTTAGTCCCTGTCTCACAAAAGAAAAAGGCAGCAGAGATGGTGCTTGTTCTTAAGTCTTTGAAAAGGCCAAAAGTGACATGGACCCATCCTACCAGTGAGGTTAACTTGTTTAGTGATGAGTTCCCCATGCATGGACCTACCATCCCTGAGTGGCTAATATATGAAAAGATCCAAAATATTCCATCTTGGTCACATTCATTAGCACTTACCAGAACTACAAGTATGGATACCCATGATGATATCAATCCTTGGATTAGAGAGTTCATAAAGGAGCACAAAGAAAGGAGGATTGTTGAGGAAAGTAAAGAGAGTGGTAAAGGAATGAAGGATCTTGGAGCATCAAGTGGTTCTAATATTGAGATCCTAGAGGTACCCAAATTCTTTGAACCAATAGCCACTATGTAGTAAAATCTAGACATAGCTGTGTTGGAGAAGGTAACAACAAAGAAGGCCACTATAGGCACCAATGCGTTCACCTTCCAAAGAGTGGGGCCTTTTGTGGGTCTAACTCCTTTGTAATAGAAAATCATAGGGGATCACCCCATACATTAAGAGGACATAGTAATTTTGGTTGAGGCACTATCAGTAATGACCTTAGCTGGGGTCAAGGGAATGACAAAGAATTATCAACCTAGAAAAGGAGAAGTAGGACTTGGAAGCACATGATGTATTTTTAGTGCCTAAGGACATATTCAAGATGCTAAACAAGTCTCTTTTTAACATATTTGAATGATTTGAGAGCATGAATCTTAGATTAAGTGCTTTGATGCATCAAGCTTAGATGGCATAGCCATTAATCATTCAATGGTAGGACTCCAGAGACTAGACAACTAAATTAATCAATGTACATACTACAAAATAGGTCCAAGACATCAAAATCATCAAATTGGGACATTTGAACATCCTCCTTAGAGTCATAGTGGATAAAATATAGGACCTAATCACTTTTTATAACAATGTCAACAATTTCATGAAGGAGAACAAATAAGTGATAGATAGAATGGAGAAGCTCTTGGAGACCTTGTTGGCAAGCCCCTCTCAACCCACTGCCATGGGCCTGATAGATGATGAAGAATTCAAGAAAATGGGTTAATGTCTTAATCCAAAACATCAAAGGGAACCAAGGCCAGTATATCAAGGATAATCAAAAGGTCCTTGACATCATCCTTACCTTAAGAAGGCATATTTTAGAGGCATAATGCATCCAAAAACTCATAGCCAAAAGTGACAAAGAATTCAATACATTGGTGGATCAAGAAGAGGATTATTTGATGAAACCTACTATAGATTTTGAGGTGATTAAATAATAACACGCTAGGGTGAAGGATGTCCTCTAGCAAAGATAAACAAGAGGACCCACCAATGTAATTTGAAAAGAATACTATTTTGTAATGCATATATGCTAGTCTATTAGCATATATTAGTTCTATTTTGTGAAATTTGATGTAGAAGGTTAGGTGTATTATAATATTTGTATTAAGGACAACTATCCTTATCTTACATATAGATTTTTTGAGAATTTAAATAGTACACCACCTATGTTATTTATAAATAGGCAGTGGTTACCATTTTATAAAGGGAGGGACTCTAAGAAATTGTATACAAGAAAGAAAGCATTTTATAAAGGGAGGGACAACTAAGAAATTCTAAAAGGATTTTCTAAATAGTGTGTTAAAAGCTAATTCTATCTCTCAAGTGCATGTTAATGTCTTAGATTTTAATGGTTCTTTGCATTTTGAGCTACATTTGTTGTCATAAGGTTGTTAATTTGTGCTATGCTAGATTAACTAAAATATCTTAGGTGTACTTCATTTCATTTGCTTTGGATTTGTATGTGCTCATGCTGTTCATGTTACAATAGTAAATTCTTTAAAGTAAACCTAGTTCTTACTTGTGATTTTTATATTTCATTTGATGCTTGCCTGGTTTATGATGAAATTTGGGTTCATACTATTTTACATCATAAATTGGTTTATGTATGCTCAAACCAATTAGAACTTGTCATGATATTTGAGATCGAAGCCTATAATCACATTTTCTTTTCTGCCTTACCCTCCTTTTTTCTATTTTTTAAATCAAAGATCACTTTAGTTTAAGATCATTGTTAATATCCACCTAGGTTAGTTTGTGGATCATAAATATCACAAATTTTGAAATATACAGGACCCTGGTGACTCCGAACCACCAAATTAAACAAATATTATGGATAGCTCTCACACACTCTCATTCTATTCCACCACAAACACCCTAGATTATCACAAACTACAACTCATGCCCTAGATCTTTGGGATCTTAAAATGAGAAGTGTCCATCAACACTAAGAGTACCTGTGAGGCAGTTAGAAGCATCAACACATTATATGTATTCTTCCTATTTAGAACTATCATAAGGTAGGAAATAGATGCTTTTATCTATATAAATTCATGTAAGTTTAACTAAATCTTATTTTCATTATGTTCTAACCATTTTAATGGTTTAGGCTTCACATTTTGATATGTACAAGCAATAGTAGCATCTAATAAGAGTTTTGACAAGATTTCATGCAGATGGAGATGTTCCAAGTCATATAACTAATCATCTAAATCTTAGCTATAGATTTTGTCACTTGACTATAAATTCTACCAGCTTACTATGGATTTCATCAGTTAACTACAAATTATTCTAGCTTGCTATAAATTTCATCAATTAGCTATAGATTCTTCTAGCTTGCTATAGATTTCACCAATCATCTATGGATTTTACCAGATGGTTATGGATTTCAATAGATAGCTACAGATTTTGCCATTTTTAAAATAAATTGACATAGTTCACTCCATATTTATCATAACATGTTCCAAGGTGTGCAAACAATGTTTCTTCCTTCTTCATGACAATCACGAAGACTCTTTTTGATATTTTTATTTCTATGCATGTATATAAATAGTTTCCTATTTATGTTTAGTCTTCCATTTTTGGAAGTTGTTATTTTATGTTGCAACTCTAAATACAAAAGATATGAATACCATATACATACAAATTTAGATACAAAATATAGTTAAGTATGGTAGTGGTTATCTCATGAGGATATTTTGACTCCTTGAAGATCTCATTTTAATGTTCTTCTATTTTAGATATATCACTCAATCTATCTAGAATATTTTCTTGTTCAAATCAGTCAAGTTGTTACCTAGTTTGTAGGGATAGATAGCTTCCTTTGTATGGAATAAAAGGATATATTCATGTTGGATGTGGGACATCTATGCATACATATAGAGATATTGTAATTTTGATTATTTTATGAAATACAAGAACATTATAGCAGTTTAGTTTCTCAATTTATGTGTTGAAGTAACATCTTAAGGCTGAGTTGATTCCAACCTAAATCTGAGGGTGAGAAAGGGCCCACTCCCCAAGGGGATATGAGATTTGTTTTGCTCTTTATCAAGTTATTTCTTATTTATTTTAATTAAGATATATATATATATATATATATATATATATATATATATATATATATATATATATATATATATATATATATATATATATATATATATATATATAAAAATTTAGATTTATAACCTGCAGGGTAGATTGAATAGTTGATGTGTTACTTTCAACATAAGCATTTAATTATTTTCATTCCTACAACTTTAATTCTAAAATTATGGATTTGAGATTGAATTTATTCTAAAAGTGTAAATTTGAACTTAGTTTAAGTGAGTTTTGTAGCAGTGCATGAATATTTCCAGAATCTTTAATTTAATACAGTTTGGTTTGTTTACATTTATAGAAAGATCATTTCCTTTAGACATTAGTTTAAGATTTAGAAATAGAATTAGATTAGTACAACATAAAAAACACCCAAAATAATATTGTTAACCTAAACCCAATGAAGTGCCTTATTTCAGATAGCCTTGGACACTGCCCTGGTAAGAATTGACACCAACATAAGTTGGTTAAATAAAAGGGTAATAACTAAACCCATCATTTTTGGCACTATTGCCATGGACCATTTCAAGTGTTAATAAGGTAAAACACTCAGGCTAAAATTCCACATAAAAAAAAAATAATAAAATCACTCTCTTATCAAAATCAAGTATATGAGTAGGCAATGGGATTCAAAGGGTAGGTTTGTTTCAAAAGATTCTAATCTTTTACAAGAAAGAATCAAAGCTACTTCAAAAAAGATAGACAATTTACAAAAATAAATGAGTCTTTCAAAAGTATCTTTAAGGTACCAAATGAATCTTCTTCTACAAAAGCTGAAATTATATATACTGAACAACCAGAATCCCCTCCTTTCGATAGAACTCTATTTGACATGGGAGAAAATGTAGGCCATATGGAGAATCCTCATAGGAATGTTCCTGAGAGGACTTTATCTTATCTTATTTTCTTTGAATATGATGAATGAACAATAATAAAAAATATTTATCTATCCAATCTACCTACCTTCAGAGGTTTAGCCACTAAGGACCCATATTAATTATTTTTGAGTTTAAGGTCCTCTACCAAATTTATGACTACACTTTAGACAACCAAAAGCTGAAGCTCTTTTCTTCTAATTTGAAATAAGGAGTAATGAGGTGGTTTATGATATTAACAAAGAACTCTATTCACACTTGGAAAGAAATGGCAACAATATTCTTGGATAACTATCAAGATTACTATAGGGTCAAGGATAATAAAGAAGATATTTTTCAAAAAAAAAAAAAAATGAAGATGAGAACCTTGAGGATTACTTAGATTGGTTTGATTTTATCCTCAATAGATGTGGTTATGAGATACCTAAATAAGTGATCAAAACTATTTTCCTTAAGGGATTGGATGAATCCTTTAGGGATTCCTTGAATCTTATGGGGAAGGGAGATATTACTCAACTAGATTTTCAATAAATCACATGGTTATGTACCAACTACTCTAGGACAAAACCTAACAGTAGAAGAGGGAAACCAAAGAAATCTAATGATGTTAGCCAATGCATGAAATAATTAGCAAACTTCAAAATAGACATACTAGTTCAACTAAATTCAACATTGGATGGATTAAAAGCTAAGGTTAAATCTAAAACTAAACCATTGGATATTTATTGTCCAAAATACAAATTAAAACTTGCACTTAGGGACTATCCTCTAGATAAAATTAAAATATATGGAATATGTGATGATAAGGATCATAACACAAAGAATTGTAGTCACCTCCCTAGTCTCAAGAATCAGTTCAAACAAAATACACAAACCATAGAAAAAAACAACTATGTTTAGAGACAAGGAAACACCTTTCAACAAAATCAACAGTTTGGCTCAAGAATTCCTTTTTCATAGTGGCATGCACCTCCAAAAATGTTGGAAGTACCACCATGGGGTACCTAGGAATGGATGCCATAATAGTACATTATGACCTAACCTTTTCAATAAACTTAGATACCCCAAGGTCATCAATAGCAATGGATAAATTAACATTGGAATTCTGGTCCAAGCTATAATCAATAAAAACAAATAAGGTATCCTCAACAACAATAACAACAATCATTAATAGATCCTCAAGGAAATCAAGCATCCCCTATAGAGTAAGTAAACCAACCTCAGCTACCTACTTAGTCAGTAATAAATACAAAAATAAACAAGTTTATGTAAATGAACAAGGTGAATTATGGGGGCAGGAGCTATTGAATGTGCAAACATGCATATTAGATTTGGAAGAATGTTATAAGAACCTCAGATCATCATTACAAAAGTACCAAAAGAGAAAATAAATCCATAGACTCAACTAGAGAAAGAAGAAGAGTCTAAAGAGGAAACTAGAAAAATAGAGGAAGTTATTATAACTCCTCCATCTATTCCTTTTCTAGAAAGATTGAAGGAAGTGGAAAATAACAAGGAATCTAAATTGATTCAAGAACTCAAAAAATTAAACATAGATATTATATTATTATAAGCCATTAGAGATATTCTAGAAGTAAATAGGGTGATCAAAAATTTGTGTATTAAGACACCTGGTAGAAAAAGACAATATCCTAAGACCATTTAGATTGATGGTAAGCTTGCTGATTTATTAGTAGGAAAGTTGTTTTTGCCTAAATATGGAGATCCAACAAGCCCTGTCATTTATGTTAAAATTCAACAATAGGAGATACCAAATTTATTGGTAGTAGGAGCTAATATTAATGTAATGACTATGGATACCATTTAAAACATCTCTTTGAAAGACATACAACCAACTACCACAATCCTACATATGGCAGATCATTCTACAACCAAACCAAAGGCTATCATTGAAGATATAATGTTGACTATAGAGTCATGGGAATATCTTATTGACTTTATTGTCCTCCAGCCTAAAAACAAACAAATTAGATACCCCTTGATTTTAGGAAGACCTTGGCTAGCAACTATAGTAGCATTGATTGATTGTAGGTCAGGAGATATGACCATCTCAAATGGTCTTAAAGCAAAATAGATCTTTTTATATCTAGCTACTCAACCATCAATCAATACTATCAAGTAGTTGTGGGTTGACCAACTTGATGAAAAATGTAATAGCATCTCCTCTCTAACTATGGTTACAATCATTGATCACATAGAGGAAGTAGAGGATGAGCTATTAATAAGTATTAGAAATGTTATGGATCTTAATAGTCCAACTATGGATCTTGACAATCCAACTATGGATTTTGTCAGTCTAACAACAGATCTTGATAGTCTAGCTATGGATTTTGTTAGTTTGGCTATGGATTACAATAGTCTAACTAAAAACTTAAATAAAATACCCTTTGATGGTATCACTTCCTATCCTTATAATAATTCATTTTTTTATACCTCTTTAAACATACTTTATAACCATAAATACATCTAAAATAGTGTGATGTAGTGGGCATATAAAGGCCAAAAATCATTCTTAATATCCTTCCATTGTCCTTTAGCTGGAGTTTTTCCCATAGGAGATAAGTTTGTCAAAAATGCTATTACATTCCATATATTTATACCACATGCTTGTCCTCTCAACACATTCATGAGTGAGTTCAAATAAATAGACTCTTTCCATCTAGGCACTAAACAAATCATAGTAGTACCAAGGAAGACACTCAACATAAATAATTGGTTGACAACTGATTAGAAAATGAATGTTTTTAATGTACTCAGAGATCATACTCAATATTTTTCTTGAGAATATCAAGACATGAATGGAATTCATCCAAGCATATGTACACACCACATTTACATAGAGAACATCAAACCAACAAGGTAACTTTAGAATAATTAATCCTGCCCTGAGAGACATTGTGAAAACTAAAATTGAAAAGTTGCTAGAAGTAAAATTCATTTATCCTATCTCTGACAGCCAATGGGTCTCTCCTTTGGTCATTGTTCCCAAGAAAAATGAAAAATGGAGAGTATTCATAGATTATAGGGATTTAAAGAAAGTAATAATGAGAGATTACTTCCCTCTACCCTTCATTGATCAATGACTTGACAACTTGGCTGAGAAAAGATATTTTTCTTTGCTAGATGGATTTAATGGATACAACTAGATACAAGTGGCACTTAAGGATAAAGACAAAATGACCTTCACTTTTCCATGGGGGATATTTTACTATAAAGTCTTACCCTTTGGTTTATGCAATGCACCTACCATTTTTCAATAAGTAATCCTAGCCATATTTTTAGACTTGACCAATGACTATGTAGAGGTTTATATGGATGTGTTTACTATTCGTGGAGAATATTTTGATGAAAGTTTGAGCAATCTTAAAAAAATAATACAAATATGTGAGGATCACCATTTGCCTCTAAGTCATGAAAAGTGTTTAATCATGGTAGAAGAAGATATAGTTTTAAGACATCATATTTCTACAAAAGGGATCCAAGTTAATCCAAATAAAATTAAAGTCATTTCAAACTTGCCTATTTCTTAAAATCAGACTGATATTAAAAGTTTTTTAGGCCATGAAGGATACTATAAAAGGTTCATAGAAGATTTTAGTAAGATTTTTGCTCCAATGTTTGCTTTGCTCATAAAGGAGAGTGAAGTTATTTAGAATTCAGATTGTCAACAAGCATTTGAAACCATAAATGAGAAGCTTAATATTACACTAGCCTTGAGGGGACCTAACTGGTCATAACCCTTTCATATTTATATTGATGTGTCCAGTCATGTTATTAGAGCTGTTTTGGGACAAAAATATGAAAATGGATAGATGTATGTTATTTACTACATAAGCAAGAACTTAACTTCAACTAAATGAAATTACACAACCACTTAGAAAATATTCCTTGTTATAATTTATGCCATGAATAAATTTAGACTTTATATTATCGGTTAAATTTTTTTTGTATATATTGATCATGCAACTATCAAGTATTTGATGAATAAGTTATTAGGGGGAAGAGTTATTAGGTGGCTATTATTATTATAGAAATTTTACATAATAATTATTGATAAAATAGTAAAATTCAATGTGGTTGTTAGTTTTATTTATAGATTAAACAATGCAGATAAAGAACTTGTGAAAGATAACATTTTGGATGAATAACTATTTGTTGTTTCAGCACAATCACCTTGGTTTTCTGATATAGTGAAATTTACAGCTACAGGGAAGTTTCCTTTTCAGTTTACAAAAAAAGAAAAGAAACATTTGATTAAAATTAGTTCTTCTTATAAATGGATTAATGGTATACTATTTAAACTTAAACCTGATCATGTTTTTCCTAGGTTTATAAAGGAGAATGAAATGTCTGATATCATTCATGCATGTCATGATGAACGTAGAGGAAGACACTATTTAGTTAAGAAAACAATATATAAAATCTTTGGAGTTGGATATTTTTGGCCAACTCTTCACAAGTAGGTAAAGACATATGTTTGGCAATGTGATCCATGTCAGAGAATGGGGATACCTATATTCTCATTTGATATGCCTCTTCATCCACAAGTAGTTATAGAACCTTTTGAGAAGTGGGGTATGGAATTTGTTGGGCCCATAGATCCACCTTCACAAGGTAAAGAATAATTCTTGGGATGTATGGATTATGTAACAAAATGGGATGAAGTACATGCTCTTTCCTTTGTAAGAGAAGAGGTAGAAACACACTTCCTCTATTCCAAGATTATGTAGCATTTTGAAGCACCAAGGGAGATAGTATCTAATCAGGGGCCATAATTTATGTCTAATATGATTCAATCATTCATGGAGATCTACCAAGTCAATCACATAAAATCTTCTCCATATCATTCTCAATCAAATGGATAGGTATAAATTACTAATAGATAATTGGAAAATATCCTTACCAAGATATTTAGTAGTAGTAAAAAGAATTGGGTAGCCAAACTATTAGAAGTTGTTTGGGCATACAACACTACATGGAAGACCACTATTGGTTTTTCAACATATGAATTGGTATATGGTAAGAAACCTCTCCTTTCAATTGAGTTTGAAATGTAAACTTTGAGGACTACACTAAAAGTAGGAATTGATTTGGATGAGGCACAAAAAGAAAGAATGTTACAATTGGATGAGTTAGAAGTTGTTTGGGCATACAACACTACATAGAAGACCACTACTAGTTTTTCAACATATGAATTGGTATATGGTAAGAAACCTCTCCTTTCAATTGAGTTTGAAATGCAACCTTTGAGGACTACACTATAAGTAAGAATTGATTTAGATGAGGCACAAAAAGAAAGAATGTTATAATTGAATGAGTTAGATGAGATGAGGATAGAAGCTTTGCATTGAATAGAGATGAAGCAATATAAAATAAAGTAATGGAATGACTTGTATATTAAAGAGAAACAATTCAAATAAGGATATTGGGAACTCTTATATGATTCCAAATATCAACATTTCAAAGGGAAGATAAGAACTAGATGGTTAAGACCATTTCAGATAGCAAAGATTTTTTATAATGGATCTGTACAATTATTGCATATAGATGTAAATTAGAAAACACTTATTATTATGGACATTGGTTGAAGCTATATCAGAATCCTTCTAGCAAAGAGGAATTCATTCAACATATATAAAATGAGTTTGGCACCATGGAAGAACTCAAATCTTCCATAGAAATTGATTTTTGAAGACAAAATGGCCTAAATAAAAGGAGAAGATCCACCTCTTCTCTAAAAATAAAAAATAATAATAAAAAAAAAATTAAAAAATAAAAATAAAATTCAACAATAAAAATCCTTCAGGATGTTGTTGACAGTCATGTTCAGAAAACTAACTTGCTAGCTATTCATGTACTAAATACTGAGTCTTGACTAAAAAATCAGTCAATGGTTGGTCAAGAGCAAAAAACCAAAAAAAATCAAAAAATTGAGTTTATAAATTTAGTTGGTTTCAAAGCAATAAATTTGATTTTATTATTTGATGTACTAATTTTCATAACTAATTCATAAAATTTTCTGTGGAAGAATAGGTAAAAAAGATAGATAAGGACAATATCATGATTTGTAAGGTAGAGTATTTTTTTTTCTACTAAATGTTAGATTTAGATGTCTAAGTTGCATGCATTTGATCAAAACCATTGGCATAAAAATTTATATAAGGTGATATAAGGAGAATATTCTATGATGTTAGTAAAAAGTCATTTCAAAAAGTTATATTGTTAAACCTTAAACCATGTGCTATGGATAATATCCTTTCAAGTCACAAAAGTATTTTATGATGACACATCATTATAATCATATTTAATTTGTGAAAAATAAAAAACAAATGGTTTAAAATATTTGATGATGGAATAATTTCAAAAATAATAAAAAGGGAAAAGTATGCCATCATTGCTTTGAATTGATGTTTTCATTATTAATTAACATGCTTCAAGTGTTATCCACAACTAAAACCCCAAAATGATATTATTGTTGTCTATCAATTTTGTAGTAAATTATTTTTTTTCCTTTTTAAAATAGAGTGAAGGATTGATCATGCCTTTTACAAGCTACAAACTTGAGATAGGGCTAAAGAAGAAATCTAAACCAGAACATGTAAGTGATTTATTAAAGGATGAACTAGTAAAGCAGATACTGGCAACAACTTCATAGATTGGGTTCTTTATCAAATTCCAAGGTTTTGGTGAGGCATTGGTGAATGATTTCATTCTCAATTTTAAATTTGACATCTCCATAGTCTAAGGTCTTAGATGCCATTTTCTACATAAGTCCTTAGTGAGTTGTTAGGAGTTCTAGATGAGGGTACATGAATTGTAGGGAGATTTTCATTTAGTGATCTCATTTAAATTTTTATTAATGAGGGGGAATAATTACTAGTCTATGTTAAAGACATCAAAGGAAGAAAGGAGTTAGTAGAGAATACTTACCTAAACCATGGAGGTTAGTTTCCTTTTGGTTCATAAAATATTTAACATATGAAGGGCAATGTAGTGTCTTAAGCTGTATAGTGTTGAGGATGTTAAATCACTTGAGATATGGTGCACAAAAAACCAAACACATAATAAATTTTCCTTAAAAAATCCATGAGGTAGTCTAAAATTCCCTTTGCCATACACCATCATGGGTTAATCCAACTAATCATCTAACATCACTTTCTGCAATAGGAAATGGTATGAAAGCTTGGACTGTTTTAAGGGAAGGAAAGAAAAAAAACCCTAGACCTTCTAGGAAGATCCCTTTAGACATCCATGCTTCAAGATATAAAACTCTACTAATAATTTATTCTAAATAAATTGTCCCTAAATCCAATTGCAGCATAAGATCCTTGATCAGAACTACTCCACTACAAACCCCAAGTCCTCATAATATGGTATCACCTCTGAGGCAACAAATAAAAAATTGAGACTTAGATTTTCCACTAGAAGCTATCAACACATTCTTCAAGTTACCCTTGTTTAATAACCTATTCAAATTCTTGAAGATGAGTCATCTATAGACCCTTCTTCCCAGCTTAAAACTCAAGAAACTTAACATATAAAAACCCTACCTCCTCCTCAAAGTAAAATAAGGAAATTAATTTTAGTTGTTGATAATGATGAGACAATTACTACAGAAACCTTGGATAGCTTAAGAGAAAACACCACTGCCACTACTAGTGAGGACTAGAATAGAGAGGAAGAAGACACTCCTCTTTCACAAGATGACCTTACTGAAACCATCCTTAATGAGGTTCTTACTCCTTCTACATAACAAATAATGGATAAAGGAAAATACCCAATGAATGAAGATGAAGGATAATATTCAAAGGAGGTAGATGATGTGTAACTACAACATGTTAGGTGACCCCTTATCCAACGGAAGCATAATTGATTACTTATATATGAGCAATTGAACACGGAAATATACCAGAATGATTAAGAAACTAGAAACATGAGACAACAAAGAATTTGAGAGACAATACACACTCTTGTATAAGATAATACTAGAAGAAAATACAAATAAGGAAGATGCCACTTCTTCCTCCACCTCAAAGGCTTGCCACACCTCAAGACCTTCTTCCCTCTCTCTCTTGCTCAACACAAACCCAACTCTACAACCTGAGTTGCTATCCCTCCTTGAATGCTATAGCTGATCTCCTTGACCTTACACCTATAGATCTCCTTGACCTTGCTTGCTTCAAATGCTCTTACTTGATCAAATTGATAAATACAATACATGCCTCATGGGTCTTTAAATAGAATCCCATGGTTACAAAAATAGAAATCTAACTACTAAAACTAGACACACAGCTCATGACTTAAAATAGTCCCTTAGCATGCAAACACTCGATTTAACTAACTAACTATTCGTAAACAGCAGTTCTGGACTGCACAGGCGACCGATGTCGGTCCCTGCTTGTCTGGTGCTGCCGACGTCGACCGACTCCCTACCGTCGCCGGTCTCCTTCTCCACTGCATCTGACTGACGTTGGTCATACTGTCGATGCCGGTGGCTTTGGTTCTTCAGCATCCTCTTCATGTGTGTGCAAACAGTTGAAGCTTTTAGCTCCACACCCTAACAATCTCCCACTTGGAGATAAACAACTGCAACTTGTACCTGTACCTATACACCATCTATTTTGTTCTTTAGGCCCTGTATCTCTCTTCAAAGTCACTCCTGAAGACCAACCACCATGCAAACCTATGATGCTATACCTGTCACCTATGCCACAAGAATTTTGCTGCTCCCAAATTCTTCATGACATACTTCTGAACCAACTCTACCCTTAGCTCAGAAAACTCCCTGTATATGAAACCCTGCAACAAGTAACACAATACAGTAACAGGATAATGTAGCTAATATTATCCAACTTGGTAAAGATAAAATACAATGGTCAAACCTCCATTATTCTGCAGCATAATCAAGACCATATACCATAGCCTTCTATCTCATGTGTCCATCCACTCGCTTCTCTAAAATGGGAATCCATCCCTCTATCCAGTGCTTCCTTCTAGCTGACAACACTACCAACAAATACCTATTTGGTTCTCCAAGGACTCACACTCCTCATCCATGCCAAGCTCCCATGTTTCTGGATTCTACCTGCATTGCTTCTTCCATCTTCCTAGTTCATGACTATCAGTAAGCAATATAAAGAAGGTGAACAATGAATATGAGGTTCACATACCTTTCCTGACCTCCACATGGGTGTTTGAGATCTATTAATTCACCCAACATCTGTTCCAGTGACCGATCTAGGCCATCTCCCAATCTGCTCCCGACCGATGTCGGTTCCCTACACTGACCCTGATTGCCGACGTCATTTCCCTGGCCGACGGCGGCATCCCTCCTGCAGATGTCGGTCCTTATGACCAACGTCGGACTTCTCCTGTCCAACCTACCGACCCTGCTGGTCTGCACATGACCGATGTCGGTACCTGGATGACTGACGTCGGTGCCAAGCTACCGACATCGGTGTCTGTGTGTTCCTGTGAGTGATAAAATTTTCATCCACGAGCTCTTCTTGGATCAAACCTCTGTCCATGCTTCCCTGCTCAGATTTATTCAGCCCCTGTGACTGGTCTCTGTCCTTCATCTCCTCCATAAACACCAAGGCTTCTTTGTTCCTGTCAAAAGCATCAAATTTCTTCTTTCTGCAATGAACTGTATTTATGCTTTCCAAATTTGAACACATACCTTTTGAATCAAGAACTTCCATTCCCTTCCTGTTCTTGTGACCAAGCCTATTAGGCCACATCTTCGAATCTACACCAGAAGTGGAATCAGTAATACAAGTAGACAGATAAAGAGTATCTACTTTCTTACCTTTTGCTAGAACAAGTGCTCCCTTGGTAACCTTCCAAGAGTCCGCTGTGAGGGTTATTGTGCATCCCTCATCACCCAACCTTCATACAAAAATCAAACTCTGCTTCAAAATTGGAACATGCATGACCTCCTTCAACACCCATGTGTTGTCAATCTGCAATCTTAGCTACACTTTCCCTTTGCCAACTATCTGACAAGGCGTACCATCCCTTAAATAGAGCACTCCAAAGTCTCCCTGTTCATACTCATGAAACAAATCTCTGTTTGGGGATGCATGAAAAGATGAACCAGAATCTAAAATCCATGATCCTACCTGACTATCCGAAGAAAGTATGAGAGCATCCTGCATCACAATATTTGCATCCTTTGCTTCTTCCATACCTGCATGTTGATTCTCTTTATCTCTCAACCAACACTCCTTCTTCGTGTGTCCTTTCTTTCCACAAAACCAGTAGGTAATACCTTTGGACTCGGATCTCCTTCCCGACCTTGATTTCCCTTGCTCAATCTTCTCCTTTTGCCTTCCTCTACTTTCCGCACTTAGAGCATTTCCTGATGATTCACCTGTGCTTCTCCTGCATATTTCTTCATTCAAGATCACACTCACAACATCATCAAATTTTAAGATTTTAGAAGCAGATGCAGAATTACTTACTGCCATAACCATACTGTCCCAACTTTCAGGCAAAGAACATAAAATCAAGAGAGCCTTTACCTCATCATCAAAAACAATGTTGACTAAAGCTAATTGGTTTACCAAACCATGGAAATCACTGAGATGAGTATGTACCAAACCACCTTCCTGCATTTGAAAAGTAAATAGCTGCTTCATAAGGTATACCTTATTAGAAGCTGAGGGCTTTTCGTATAAATTTGCCAAGGACTTTATCAACTCTTTCGTTGTCTTGCACTGTGATAAGCTGGAAATCACAGACGATGCAAGGCTCAACCTTATGGAACTAAGAGCCTTCTGATCAAGAACGTTCCATTCTTCATCCTTCATATCTGTGGGCTTGCATGCAACCCCACCCAATGGTAAGTATAGATCCTTCTGATATAGATAGTCCTAAATCTGCATCCTCCAGTGTTGATAATTCTTGCCGTTAAACTTCTCCATTTGTAGCTTACTTTCTTCTGCCATTGCTGAACTCCCACTCAATCAAAAAACCCTGTGAATGACCTATAATCAAAAACAATAACCTACTTCTTGTAAACCGTAGCTCTGATACCAACTGTTAGGTGACCCCTTATCCAACGAAAGCACAATTGATTACTTATATATGAGCAATTGAACACTCAAATACACCAGAATGATTAAGAAACTAGAAACATGAGACAACAAAGAATTTGAGAGACAATACACACTCTTGTATTAGATAATACTAGAAGAAAATACAAATAAGGAAGATGCCACTTCTTCCTCCACCTCAAAGGCTTACCATAACTCAAGACCTTCTTCCCTCTCTCTCTTGCTCAACACAAACCCAACTCTACAACCTGAGTTGCTATCCCTCCTTGAATGCTATAGCTGATCTCCTTGACCTTACACTTGTAGATCTCCTTGACCTTGCTTGCTTCAAATGCTCTTACTTGATCAAATTGATAAATACAATACATGCCTCATGGGTCTTTAAATAGAATCCCATGGTTACAAAAATAGAAATCTAACTACTAAAATTAGACACACAGCTCGCAACTTAAAATAGTCCCTTAGCATGCAAACACTCAGTTTAACTAACTAATTGTTCGTAAACAGTAGTTCTAGACTGCACAGGCAACTGACGCCGGTCCCTGCTTGTCTGGTGCTGCCGACGTCGGCTGACTCCCTGCCGTTGCCGGTCTCCTTCTCCACTGCATCTGACCGACGTCGATCATACTATCGACGCTGGTGGCTCTAGTTCTTCAGCATCCTCTTCATGTGTGTGCAAATAGTTGAATCTTTTAGCTCCACACCCTAACACAACATGCTCTAGCTTTATCTAAGCTAAAAGCCACTATTAAACATAACGTAAAGGATATTGCTAAACTAGTTGCTATACTTGATTCTAGGCTTTACAAAAGATAAATAAGTAGAAGTATACAAAAACTTAGACTTAACTAACTCAGACTTTTTATACACATGGGAAGCCTTAATAGCCAGAGGTTTAAACAGGCTAGTTTCTTGCTCAAGATTTTCTTCAGTAATATCAATATCGGGACAGTCTGATAGTTGGTCTGGGACAAATGGAGGGAGTTCATACATGCCTTCAAACTCAGATTCATTCATAATTTCTATGGTAGATGTGGATGGTGCTTTTTCGAATTCCATTGTGGGGAGATTTGGGTTCTGGTGAGCGAGAAATTTCTGGTAAGGGAATAAAGGGATGCAGAGATAAAGCGGCCTATGACAAATTAGAAGAACGGCCTGTGACTCGATGCAATAACTTTCCCAAAGAAATTTTCAAAGCAGAGAACTCAAAAGATCGATCCACGAAATGGGAAAATTGATTCACAACTTACAGTAATATGGCTCTGATACCAATGTTTTTCACGTCAGTAGAATTAACCCTCTGTTACAAATCCAAGAAAACTTATCAACAAATTTACTCTCTCTGTTACCTGAGCAAGAAATCAATTATATCAGGTCACATGAAGATGTCAAATTTGTTCATTTTGGTTTGATCAGAATACATATTAGACCCTTGATTCCTAGTAATATTAAACCTATTTTATATCTAGCTTTGTGTGATCACCACCAAGTCAGCTTTAAACATTCTTGTCAATTATCCAATCTTGGCCGCTTAAATGATGATACTATTTGTTTTGAGTTTTGTCCCAACCTCTCTGTCGCAGTCCGCGATAAAGGTTATAAAGAAGTTAAACATGGATCTTTAGATTGTTGGGGTCTGTTTACTTCTCTATTTGGTCTAGATATGTTTGGAGAATTCAAATATGCATCTATTAACATATCTGTTGTCTATAGTATGACCAACACAAACCACCCCAAGATCCTTGAGAATCTGCCCTATGCCAGAAGGCTCAGTGGAACTGTACAACTGCAAAAAGGTCATATTGAAGCAGTTGAAATCCCCCATGAATGGAAACTTGACTGGTTGAAAAATGTTTCTCCCAAAATGAAGAGTCAAGCCACACTTCACCATAGTGATGGCAGATCTGTAAATATATTACCAAGATCTCTGTCTATAAATTCTCGTCTCTCTCCTAAAAGACCATCTATGTCTTCTTCCCCTAGATCTGTCAAAATTGGTCACATTTTGATTGAAGATGAAGAGGTAAATCAAGGCAATGATTTACCAGGAACATTTATGAGTCTTCCTAGAGAAGACAGCATAGAATTCTACACAGAAGATACTACTACTCTATATAGAGGAGGAAGATTGCCGCCGCAAAAAGGTGTCCATAAACAACCAGCAAGAATTATGTAGTATTTTGTAGCTGCATACGAGAACCCCTCTAATGAGTTCAAGCAGAGGAACTACACTGCGAGATTTAATTCTCATCTTATGGAAAATTTTGATGATCTGTGTAGAGATATTGTGTCCATTAAGGATACTGTAAATAATATAGAAAAGAAAGTATCCTCCATTGATACTAAAATAGATTTGTTAGATGATAGTCTAAGTTGGTTGTCCAAAGAAGACCAAAAAGCAGAATCATCCTCAAAGCCTCTCTGTTCAGTCTCTTTTGGTCCCAATTTCAAAACTGTAAAAAGATCACCTAGTCATACCCTTATGCAAAGAACCCATATACATTTGCAGCCTTGGTATTTGAATATAGATGACTTGCTAAATCCCTTGAATGAAATCACTGCCTGGTGTAATACCATGCGTGTCCTTTCTATTCAGGCCCATCTTGACCAAGCTGGCAGCTCTTGCTTTGCAACAAAATTTTTATGGGGTGTCACTAGCTTATGGTGGCAGTCAATGACTGAGCCATAACAGTTTGAACGTGTACATAATCAGCCAGATTCTTTAGCAGCATTATTTTTATTATTGATTAATGAGTTTGCACCTCCAGTTGGCAATAGAGAACTAGAATCCAAAAAATGGTTACTAAAGATGGAGCTCTGCGATTTAAAGCAGTTTGATGCCTTTGCCAAACAATTCCGGCAATTGGCTTATGAAAGTAGATGTTATGCTTCTACTAAGATTAAGTTAAATTTTTTGCATGCTATGCCTTATAATTTGATTGACAGAGTATTGTCTTATATTGACCTCAAAGGACTCACGATCGAAGATCTAGCCCTTTCTGATGTCATGGATTTTGCCAAGCAGCAAATCATGACCTTGGTCTCTGAGACTAAGTCTATGCAAAAGCTCAGCAAGCATCAAGCATCTCAAATTGCCCCAGTGTTCCCAGAAATAGCCCCATTTGGCTATCAACCATTTGTACAACCTCGTCACGAAAAGAAGCAGTGCCACAAGCATGTCTCCTTTCGATGCCGCTCTTTCCCTAAGAAGCATTCTTATGCTCCTCCTCATCATTTCCTCAGTAAACGATGCAATGCTCGTCCTCCTTCCAAGCAGTCGATTTGCTACATTTGTCGCAACCCTGGCCACATTGCTCCTAATTGCTCTTGCACAAACCCTGCTGTTAAAGCTGTTTTTTCCTCCAACGTAGCAGCGTGGTGGGATATAGTCGATGCAGATGAAGATCTTTATCTCCATGAAGACATTTATGAACCAACACTCGAAGATCTTCCAGATGAAGCATCCGATGATGAAGAAGATGCAACAGCTCTTGAATCACTTGTTGATGAGTTAGAACAACCAATGACCAACATGCAACGTGGTGCAAGACATTATAGACCAAGGGAACATGACTGGTCTATGCTAAACTATGAAGCAAGAGGAACCTAGTCACAACACCACCATGAAGTGCCTGAGGGATATAGTCGATGCAGATGAAGATCGTTATCTCCAAGAAGACATTTGTGAACCAACACTCGAAGATCTTCCAGATGAAGCATCCGATGATGAAGAAGATGCAGCAGCTCTTGAATCACTTGTTGATGAGTTAGAACAACCAATGACCAACATGCAACATGGTGCAAGACATTATAGACCTAGGGAACATGACTGGTCTATGCTAAACTATGAAGTAAGAGGAACCTGGTCACGACACCACCATGAAGTGCCTGAGTGACTAGAGAAACCCCGAGCAAGAGGATACTCCAGAGGAGAATCATCTAGAGGGAGACAACCCTTTATGCCGAGACAACCTCCCATAATGCATAGACAAGAACATCCTCCTGTGCAATATCCAAGCTCTTTCAAGCCAAGCGACTTCTGGATAAAGAACAAGTTCACCAGCAGAGAGCCGCCAAAAGAAATAAGAGAGCCAATATGGGAACAAATCCTACCAGCTGAAGAACCTGTCTTAGCAGCAGATCCAAGGTGGGATTGTGACAATGAAGAGGATGAGGTTGGTAGTATGTTTTACTCTGACCAAGATTACTATCCTGGTGAATGCAGTAATCTTCAAGAAGAAGAAGCCAAACCAGAAGAAGAAGTCTACCCTGAACCAGCAATCATTCAGGATCTAGGAAAGCAGAAACTGGTATGTACCAGTATTCCTTCCTTAGAACTACCACAGCCTGTCTATCTAAACCATTTAATTAATGGTAGATTTTCTCAATTCTTTACACTAGAAATAAATGGCAGACTGGTAGACACACAAGTAGACACTGGTGCTTCTCTCTCATTTGCTAAACCGCAACTCATCAATGACTGGAAGACACTTGATGAGAACCAAGCTTATAAGAGCATTGATGTTCAGGGGAATAGTTTTACCTGTAGAAATTATAAACATCAATAGCCCCTTCACATCCAAAATAAAATCTTCCACTGTGGTTTCTTTGCCTTAGAGAAGATGCCTATTGACATCCTCCTTGGAGGATCATTTATTGATAGATACACACCCTATGGTGCTACTACAAAAAGCATCATGTTCACCATAGAAAATGAAAGGCTTAGAATACCCCGCCTAATCTATGCCATAGAACAGTTCTCGAGCTCCATGACTGAGAGCCCTGAAATAATCCCAGCTGACATACTAGAACTTGGAGAAAGGATCAAGTTCTCTATCTGCTCAAAAAATCCTCAGCAGTTTTGGCCCAAAGTTATGCCCGAAATGGAAATCAAGATACTTGAAGGCAAGCACATGAAGATTGGGAAAAGGATCTCAATATCGGCACAGGATTATGATGATATGGAAGCACAGATCAAAGATCTGGAAACAAATGGCTTCATTGAAAAATCTACCTCTCCTTTCTGCTGTTACGCCTTCATGGTAAACAAGCATTCAGAATAGAAAAGAGGTAAGAAAAGAATGGTCATCAATTATAGACCATTAAATGTAATAACAGAGCCATATCCATATCCGATCCCAGATAAAAGCTACTTTCTTGAGAAAGTTGCAGCCTGTAAATATTTCTCACAATTTGATTGCAGATTGTAAATATTTACCAGATAAGAGTCAAGAAAGGAGACAGAGCCAAGACAGCCTTCAGCTGCCCTTTTGGCCATTACCAATGGACTGTCATGCCTTTCGGCCTTATGAATGCGCCAGCATATTATCAGGCGCATATGGATAAAATTTTTGGTGGCACTTCTCATTTCCTATATGTATATATTGATGATATTCTTATTTTTAGTCATTCTTTAGATGAGCATGCTACTCATCTCTCCCAATTCTTTCAGCTGGCACAAGGTGCAGGAATAGTCCTTTTAGCGACTAAAATTTAGTTATGCACAACTGAATGCAATTTACTCGGCATGGTGATCTGAGATTCAAAACTGCAAGTCCAGCCGCACATTAAAGAAAAGGTCATCAGTTTTCCAGAGTAACTTGATAAACCAAAGTTGCAGGCATTTTTGGGATTATTAAATTATTTAAATAGTTTCTATCCTAACTCTGGTGAAGACAGGTATATACTGCAAAACCTTCTCCAGAAAAAGAAAGCATTTCGTTGGGAAGAACAACACACAGCTGCAGTACAAAAGATCAAAGCAAAGGTTGCTGCCTTGCCCGAATTGCACATCCCAAAATCTCAACAGATGAAAGTTTATACTGATGCCTTTGACCTCTCATGGGGAGGAGTACTTGTTTGCATAGTAGATAATAAACAATTTGTGTGTGAATTTGCTAGTGGTGTGTTTAGCTCCGATGTATTAAAATGGATCTCCTCTGATAAAGAGATCTATGCTGTGAAAATATGTTTAGAGAAGTTTATGCTAAAACTTCTACATTTGCCACACTTTGTAATTGTAACCGATTGTACTAGATTTCTGACCTTCAAAGAAAAGGATCATGGTCGGCAAGATGGTCACGGAAAATATGTTCGATGGCAGGCATTCTTTCACCAGTTTAATTTTTTTGTGGAGCATATTATAGGTTCTAATAATATTATTGCAGATTGGCTCAGCCGAAATCCTCCAGCCACATTAATGCATCAGCCTGCACCTGGTTTCAATCTTACCAAGATAATCAATCAAGGATTTGACTCTATGAATCTTCTTGTTCAAGAACAAATCCTCAGAGAAGGCCTGCATCCCCGATACACGATGATCTCCTATGCAGCAGGACAAGACCTACAAATGTCTGCAGCAGTGACGCTTCAAGCAAACCACCATCAAAACTCAGGAGTCATCATAATAGAAAGGCTCAACAGTGAATTCCTGTATCACCAATTCACTGAGCTACTAAAGCAACCACTGTGGATGTGGCGCATTCAGATCAGATCTACATCCAACGAACATCTGTATTATTGGATTGCTCGGCATGGCCCGCATAGAATTCATGAAGAACAAAATCATGATCAAGATATGGTAGTGCATACAATTATTCATCGACAGCTTGAGTGGGAATCTTATTTCCACTGCACTCCAAGACATACGCCATGTGAAGTGGGACTACCAAATTGTCGACATTGGCATCTCCAAAGCACCTTTCAAATAAGATGCCTTTTTCAACCAATATCTGAAGATGATTTAGAAGACGAAGCGGAAGACATGTTGGGTCCACAGCCTAGGATTCCTTCATCACCATCATCATCATGTGGATCCAATGCTTTAAATAGCATCTCACTGTAGCCATCTTTTGAGCTATAAAGCATGATGGGATTGACACCGCCTTGAAAGTGAGCAGGCAAGACCGCCCAAAAATTGCTATAAATAAGCCTCTCCGCCTATGTATAATCATCAAAAAATTTTCAGTGTGAAAATCTAGTAGCCTTGTAAAAGAGTATGCTCTTCACTTGCCCTTTTTGAAGGATCCTGTGAATCAAAAATTAAAATAAGGATATTGTAATATTTTGAGTGAGTAATATAGTGAAGCCGTAGCCATTCAGCCCCTACCTACTATCGCAGGTTTCTTCCAATCAAGCTGTTAACGTGTGGACAACGGAGGCGTCTACTGATGTGAAAAACATTTGGTATCGGCGGCCATCTTCCTCCTCTATATAGAGTAGTAGTATCTTCTGTGTAGAATTCTATGCTATCTTCTCTAGGAAGACTCATAAATGTTCCTGGTAAATCATTGCCTTGATTTACCTCTTCATCTTCGATCAAAATGTGACCGGTTTTGACAGATCTATCGAAAGAAGACGTAGATGGTCTTTTAGGAGAGAGATGAGAATTTACAGACAGAGATCTTGGTAATATATTTACAGATCTGCCGTCACTATGGTGAACTGTGGCTTGACTCTTCATTCTGGGAGAAACATTTTTCAACCAGTCAAGTTTCCATTCATGGGGGATTTCAACTGCTTCAATATGACCTTTTTGCAATTGTACAGTTCCACTGAGCCTTCTGGCATAGGGCAGATTCTCAAGGATCTTGGGGTGGTTTGTGTTGGTCATACTATAGACAACAAATATGTTAATAGATATATATTTGAATTCTCCAAACATATCTAGACCAAATAGAGAAGTAAACAGACCCCAACAATCTAAAGATCCATGTTTAACTTCTTTACAACCTTTATCGCGGACTGCGACAGAGAGGTTGGGACAAAACTCAAAACAAATAGTATCATCATTTAAGCGGCCAAGACTGGATAATTGACAAGAATGTTTAAAGCTGACTTGGCGGCGATCACACAAAGCTAGATATAAAACAGGTTTAATATTACTAGGAATCAAGGGTCTAATATGTATTCTGATCAAACCAAAATGAACAAATTTGACATCTTCATGTGACCTGATATAATTGATTTCTTGCTCAGGTAACAGAGAGAGTAAATTTGTTTGATAAGTTTTCTTGGGTTTGTAACAGAGGGTTAATTCTACAGACTTGATTCTAGGCTTTACAAAAGATAAATAAGTAGAAGTATACAAAAACTTAGACTTAACTAACTCAGACTTTTTATACACATGGGAAGCCTTAATTGCTGGAGGTTTAAACAGGCTAGTTTCTTACTCAAGATTTTCTTCAGTAATATCAATATCTAGACAGTCCGATAGTTGGTCTGGGACAAATGGAGGGAGTTCATCCATGCCTTCAAACTCAGATTCATTTATAATTTCTACAGTAGATGTGGATGGTGATTTTCCGAATTCCATTGTGGGGAGATTTGGGTTCTGGTGAGTGAGAAATTTTTGGTAAGGGAATAAAGGGATGCAGAGATAAAGCGGCCTATGACAAATTAGAAGAACGGCCTGTGACTCGATGTAATAAATTTCCCAAAGAAATTTTCAAAGCAGAGAACTCAAAAGATCGATCCACGAAATAGGAAAATTGATTCACAACTTACAGTAATATGGCTCTGATACCAATGCTTTTCATGTCAGTAGACACCTCCGTTGTCCACACGTTAATAGCTTGATTGGAAGAAACCTGCGATAGTAGGCAGGGGCCGAATGGCTACGGCTTCACTATATTACTCACTCAAAATATTACAATATCCTTGTTTTAATTTTTGATTCACAGGATCCTTCGAAGAGGGCAAGTGAAGAGCATACTCTTTTACAAGGCTACTAGATTTTCACACTGAATTTTTTTTGATGATTATACATAGGCAGAGAGGCTTATTTATAGCAATTTTTGGGTGGTCCTGCCTGCTCGTTGGCAAGGTGGTGTCAATCCCATCATGCTTTACAGCTCAAAAAATGGCTATAGTGAGATGCTGTTTGAAGCATTAGATCCACATGATGATGATGGTGATGAAGGAATCCTAGGCTGTGGGCCCAACATGTCTTCCGCTTCATCTTCTAAGTCATCTTCAGATATTGGTTGAAAAAGGCATCTTATTTGAAAGGTGCTTTGGAGATGCCAATGTTGACAATTTGGTGGTCCTGCTTCACATGGCGTATGTCTTGGAGTGTAGTGGAAATAAGATTCCCACTCAAGCTGTCGACGAATAATTGTATGCACTACCGTATCTTGATCATGATTTTGTTCTTCATGAATTCTATGCCGGCCATGCCGAGCAATCCAGCGATACAGATGTTCGTTGGATGTAGATCTGATCCGAATGCGCCATGTCCATAGTGGTTGCTTTAGTAGCTTAGTGAACCGGTGATACAAGAATTCACTATTGAGCCTTTCTATTGTGATTACTCCTGAGTTTTGACGGTGGTTTGCTTGAAGCGTCACTGCTGCAGACATTTGTAGGTCTTGTCCTGCTGCATAGGAGATCCTCGTGTATCGGGGATGCAGGCCTTCTCTGAGAATTTGTTCTTGAACAAGAACATTCATAGAGTCAAATCCTTGATTGATTATCCTGGTAAGATTGAAACCAGGTGCAGGCTGATGCATTAATGTGGCTGTAGGATTCCGACTAAGCCAATCTGCAATAATATTATTAGAACCTATAATATGCTCCATAGAAAAATTAAACTGGTGAAAGAATGCCTCCCACTGAACATATTTTCCACGACCATCTTTCCAACCATGATCCTTTTCTCTGAAGGTCAGAAATCTAGTACAATCGGTTACAATTACAAAGTGTGGCAAATGTAGAAGTTTTAGCATAAACTTCTCTAAACATTTTTTTACAGCATAGATATCTTTATTAGAGGAGATCCATTTTAATACATCAGAGCTAAACACACCACTAGAAAATTCACACACAAATTCTTTATTATCTACTAAGCAAACAAATACTCCTCCCCATGAGAGGTCAGAGGCATCGGTATAAACTTTCATCTGTTGAGATTTTGGTATGTGCAATTCAGGCAAGGCAGCAACCTTTGCTTTGATCTTTTATACTGCAGTTGTGTGTTGTTCTTCCCAACAGAATGCTTTCTTTTTCTGGAGAAGGTTTTGCAGTATATACCTATCTTCACCAGAGTTAGGATAGAAACTATTTAAATAATTTAATAATCCCAAAAATGCCTGCAACTTTGGTTTATCATGTTGCTTTGGAAAATCGATGACCTTTTCTTTAATGTGCGGCTAGACTTGTAGTTTTGAATCTCGGATCACCATGCTGAGGAAATTGCATTCAGTTGTGCATAACTAAATTTTAGTCGCTGAAAGGACTATTCCTGCACCTTGTGCCAGCTGAAAGAATTGGGAGAGATGAGTAGCATGCTCATCGAAAGAATGACTAAAAATAAGAATATCATCAATATATACACAGGAAATGAGAAGTGCCACCAAAATTTTTATCCATATGCGCCTGATAATATGCTGGCGCATTCAGAAGGCCGAAAGGCATGACAGTCCATTGGTAATGGCCAAAAGGGCAGCTGAAGGCTGTCTTGGCTCTGTCTTCTTTCTTGACTCTTATCTGGTAAAAGCCTGACTTGCAATCAAATTGTGAGAAATATTTACAGGCTGTAACTTTCTCAAGCAAGTAGCTTTTATCTGGGATCGGATATGGATATGGCTCTGTTATTGCATTTAATGGTCTATAATTGATGACCATTCTTTTCTTACCTCTTTTCTGTTCTGAATGCTTGTTTACCATGAAGGCGTAACAACAGAAAGGAGAGGTAGATTTTTCAATTAAGCCATTTGTTTCCAGATCTTTGATCTCTGCTTCCATATCATCATAATCCTATGCTGGTATTGGGATCCTTTTCCCAATCTTCATGTGCTTGCCTTCAAGTATCTTGATTTCCATTTTGGGCATATCTTTGGACCAAAACTGCTGAGGATTTTCTGAGCAGGTAGAGGACTTGATCCTTTCTCCAAGTTCTAATATGTTGGCTGGGATTATTTCAGGGCTCTGAGTCATGGAGCTCGGGAACTGTTCTGAGGCATAGATTAGGCGGGGTATTCTAAGCCTTTCATTTTCTATGGTGAACATGATGCTTTTTGCAGTAGCACCATAGGGTGTGTATCTATCAATAAATGATCCTCCAATGAGGATTGCAATAGGCATCTTCTCTAAGGCAAAGAAATCACAGTGGAATATTTTATTTTGGATGCGAAGGGGCTGTTGATGTTTATAGTTTCTATAGGTAAAACTATTCCCCTGAACATTAATGCTCTTATAAGCTTGGTTCTCATCAAGTGTCTTCCAGTCATTGATGAGTTGTGGTTTAACAAATGAGAGAGAAGCACCAGTGTCTACTTGTGCGTCTACCAGTCTGCCATTTATTTCTAGTGTAAAGAATTGAGCAAATCTACCATTAATTAAATGGTTTAGATAGACAAGCTGTGGTAGTTCTAAGGAAGGAATACTGGTACATACCAATTTTTGCTTTCCTGGATCCTGAATTATTGTTGGTTCAGGGTAGACTTCTTCTTCTTCTTCTCATTCGGCTTCTTCTTCTTGAAGATTACTGCATTCACCAGGACAGTAATCTTGGTCAGAGTAAAACATACTGCCATCCTCATCCTCTTCATTGTCACAATCCCACCTTGGATCTACTGCTAAGACAGGTTCTTTAGCTGGTAGGATTTGTTCCCATATTGGCTCTCTTATTTCTTTTAGCGGCTCTTTGCTGGTGAACTTGTTCTTTATCCAGGAGTCGCTTGGCTTGAAAGAGCTTGGATATTGCACAGGAGGATGGTCTTGTCTGTGCATTGTGGGAGGTTGTCTTGGCATAGAGGGCTGTCTCCCTCTAGATGATTCTCCTCTGGAGTATCCTCTTGCTCGGGGTTTCTCTGGTCGCTCAGGCACTTCATGGTGGTGTCGTGACCAGGTTCCTCTTGCTTCATAGTTTAGCATAGACCAGTCATGTTCCCTTGGTCTATAATGTCTTCCACCACATTACATGTTGGTCATTGGTTGTTCTAACTCATCAGCAAGTGATTCAAGAGCTGCTGCATCTTCTTCATCATCGGATGCTTCATTTGGAAGAACTTTGAGTGTTGGTTCATAAATGTCTTTTTGGAGATAAAGATCTTCATCTGCATCGACTATATCCCACCACGCTACTGCGTTGGAGGAAAAAATAGCTTTAACAGCAGGGTTTTTGCAAGAGCAATTAGGAGCAATGTGGCCAGGTTTGCGACAAATGTAGCAAATCGACTGCTTGGAAGGAGGACGAGCATTATGTCATTTCTTGAGGAAACGATGAGGAGGAGCATAAGAATGCTTCTTAGGGAAAGAGCAACGTCGAAAGGAGACATACATGCGGCGCTGCTTCTGTTGGCAACGGGGTTGTACAAATGGTCAACAGCCAAATGGGGCTGTTTCTGGGAACACTGGAACAATCTAAGATGCTTGATGCTTGCTAAGCTTTTGCATAGACTTAGTCTCAGAGACCAAGGTCATGATTTGCTGCTTGGCAAAATCCATGACATCAGAAAGGGCTAGATCTTTGATCGTGAGTCCTTTGAGGTCAATATAAGACAATACTCTCTTAATCAAATTATAAGGCATAGCATGTAAAATTTTTAACTTAATCTCAGTAGAAGCATAACATCTGCTTTCATAAGCCAATTGCCAAAATTGTTTGGCAAAGGCATCAAACTGCTTTAAATCGCAGAGCTCCATCTTTAGCAACCATTTTTTGGATTCTAGTTCTCTATTGCCAACTGGAGGTGCAAACTCATTAATCAATAATAAAAATAATGCTGCTAAAGAATCTGGCTGATTATGTACACGTTCAAACTGTTGTGGCTCAGTCATTGACTACCACCATAAGCTAGTGACACCCCATAAAAATTTTGTTGCAAAGCAAGAGCTACCAGCTTGGTCAAGATGGGCCTGAATAGAAAGGACACGCATGGTATTGCACCAGGCAGTGATTTCATTATAGGGATTTAGCAGGTCATCTATATTCAAATACCAAGGCTGTAAATGTATATGGGTTCTTTGCATAAGGGTATGACTAGGTGATCTTTTTACAGTTTTGAAATTGGGACCAAAAGAGACTGAATAGAGAGGCTTTGAGGATGATTCTGCTTTTTGGTCTTCTTTGGACAGCCAACTTAGACTATCATCTAACAAATCTATTTTAGTATTAGTGGAGGATACTTTCTTTTCTATATTATTTACAGTATCCTTAATGGACACAATATCTCTACACAGATCATCAAAATTTTCCATAAGATGAGAATTAAATCTCGCAGTGTAGTTCCTCTGCTTGAACTCATTAGAGGGGTTCTCGTATGCAGCTGCAAAATACTGCATAATTCCTGCTGGTTGTTTATGGACACCTTTTTGCGGCAGCCATCTTCCTCCTCTATATAGAGTAGTAGTATCTTCTGTGTAGAATTCTATGCTGTCTTCTCTAGGAAGACTCATAAATGTTCCTGGTAAATCATTGCCTTGATTTACGTCTTCATCTTCGATCAAAATGTGACCGGTTTTGACAGATCTACGGGAAGAAGACGTAGATGGTCTTTTAGGAGAGATGGGAATTTACAGATAGAGATCTTGGTAATATATTTATAGATCTGCCATCACTATGGTGAACTGTGGCTTGACTCTTCATTTTGGGAGAAACATTTTTCAACCAGTCAAGTTTCCATTCATGGGGGATTTCAATTGCTTCAATATGACCTTTCTGTAGTTGTACAGTTCCACTGAGCCTTCTGGCATAGGGTAGATTCTCAAGGATCTTGGGGTGGTTTGTGTTGGTCATACTATAGACAATAGATATGCTAATAGATGCATATTTGAATTCTCCAAACATATCTAGACCAAATAGAGAAGTAAACAAACCCCAACAATCTAAAGATCCATGTTTAACTTCTTTACAACCTTTATCGTAGACTGTGACAGAGAGGTTGGGATAAAACTCAAAACAAATAGTATCATCATTTAAGCGGCCAAGACTGGATAATTGACAAGAATGTTTAAAGCTGACTTGGCAGTAATCACACAAAGCTAGATATAAAACAAGTTTAATATTACTAGGAATCAAGGGTCTAATATGTATTTTGATCAAACCAAAATGAACAAATTTGACATCTTCATGTGACCTGATATAATTGATTTCTTACTCAGGTAACAGAGAGAGTAAATTTGTTTGATAAGTTTTCTTGGGTTTGTAACAGAGGGTTAATTCTACAGACTTGATTCTAGGCTTTACAAAAGATAAATAAGTAGAAGTATACAAAAACTTAGACTTAACTAACTCAAACTTTTTATACACATGGGAAGCCTTAATAGCCAGAGGTTTAAACAGGCTAGTTTCTTGCTCAAGATTTTCTTCAGTAATATCAATATCTAGACAGTCTGATAGTTGGTCTGGGACAAATGGAGGGAGTTCATACATGCCTTCAAGCTCAAATTCGTTTATAATTTCTACGGTAGATGTGGATGGTGCTTTTCCGAATTCCATTGTGGGGAGATTTGGGTTCTGGTGAGTGAGAAATTTTTGGTAAGGGAATAAAGGGATGCAGAGATAAAGTGGCCTATGACAAATTAGAAGAACGGCCTGTGACTCGATGCAATAACATTCCCAAAGAAATTTTCAAAGCAGAGAACTCAAAAGATCGATCCATGAAATAGGAAAATTGATTCACAACTTCCAGTAATATGGCTTTGATACCAATGTTTTTCACGTCAGTAGATGCCTCCGTTGTCCACACGTTAACAACTTGATTGGAAGAAACTAATGTTTTTCACGTCAGTAGACGCCTTCATTGTCCACACGTTAACAGCTTGATTGGAAGAAACCTGCGATAGTAGGCAGGGGCCGAATGGCTACGGCTTCACTATATTACTCACTCAAAATATTACAATATCCTTGTTTTAATTTTTGATTCAAAGGATCCTTCGAAAAGAGCAAGTGAAGAGCATACTCTTTTACAAGGCTACTTGATTTTCACACTGAAATTTTTTTGATGATTATACATAGGCGGAGAGGCTTATTTATAGCAATTTTTGGGCGGTCCTGCCTGCTCACTGGCAAGGCGGTGTCAATCCCATCATGCTTTACAGCTCAAAAGATGGCTACAGTGAGATGTTGTTTGAAGCGTTGGATCCACATGATGATGATGGTGATGAAGGAATCCTAGGCTATGGGCCCAACATGTCTTCTGCTTCATCTTCTAAGTCATCTTCGGATATTGGTTGAAAAAGGCATCTTATTTGAAAGGTGCTTTGGAGATGCCAATGTCGACAATTTGGGGGTCCCGCTTCACATGGCGTATGTCTTGGAGTGCAATGGAAATAAGATTCCCACTCAAGCTGTCGATGAATAATTGTATGCACTACCATATCTTGATCATGATTTTGTTCTTCATGAATTCTATGCGGGCCATGCCGAGCAATCCAGCGATACAGATGTTCATTGGATGTAGATCTGATCTGAATGCGCCACGTCCATAGTGGTCGCTTTAGTAGCTCAGTGAACTGGTGATACAGGAATTCACTGTTGAGCCTTTCTATTGTGATGACTCCTGAGTTTTGATGGCGGTTTGCTTGAAGCGTCACTGTTGTAGACATTTGCAGGTCTTGTCTTGCTGCATAGGAGATCCTCATGTATCGGGGATGCAGGCCTTCTCTGAGGATTTGTTCTTGAACAAGAACATTCATAGAGTCAAATCCTTGATTGATTATCCTGGTAAGATTGAAACCAGGTGCAGGCTAATGCATTAATGTGGCTGGAGGATTCCGGCTGAGCCAATCTGCAATAATATTATTAGAACCTATAATATGCTCCACAGAAAAATTAAACTGGTGAAAGAATGCCTGCCACCGGAGATATTTTATGTGACCATCTTTCCGACCATGATCCTTTTCTCTGAAGGTCAGAAATCTAGTACAATCGGTTACAATTACAAAGTGTGGCAAATGTAGAAGTTTTAGCATAAACTTCTCTAAACATTTTTTCACAGCATAGATCTCTTTATCAGAGGAGATCCATTTTAATACATCGGAGCTAAACACACCACTAGAAAATTCACACACAAATTCTTTATTATCTACTAAGCAAACAAGTACTCCTCCCCATGAGAGGTCAGAGGCATCGGTATAAAGTTTCATCTGTTGAGATTTTGGGATGTGCAATTTGGGCAAGGCAGCAACCTTTGCTTTGATCTTTTGTACTGCAACTGTGTGCTGTTCTTTCCAATGAAATGCTTTCTTTTTCTGGAGAAGGTTTTGCAGTATATACCTGTCTTCACTAGAGTTAGGATAGAAACTATTTAAATAATTTAATAATCCCAAAAATGCCTACAACTTTGGTTTATCAAGTTGCTCTGGAAAACTGATGACCTTTTCTTTAATGTGCGACTAGACTTGCAGTTTTGAATCTCAGATCACCATGCCGAGGAAATTGCATTCAGTTGTGCATAGCTAAATTTTAGTCGCTGAAAGGACTATTCCTGCACCTTGTGCCAGCTGAAAGAATTAGGATAGATGAGTAGCATGCTCATCTAAAGAATGACTAAAAATAAGAATATCATCAATATATACACATAGGAAATGAGAAGTGCCACCAAAATTTTTATCCATATGTGCCTGATAATATGCTGGCGCATTCATAAGGCCAAAAGGCATGACAGTCCATTGGTAATGGCCAAAAGGGTAGCTGAAGGCTGTCTTGGCTCTGTCTTCTTTCTTGACTCTTATCTGGTAAAAGCCTAACTTGCAATCAAATTGTGAGAAATATTTACAGGCTGCAACTTTCTCAAGCAAGTAGCTTTTATCTGGGATCGGATATGGATATGGCTCTGTTATTGCATTTAATGGTCTATAATTGATGACCATTCTTTTCTTACCTCTTTTCTGTTTTGAATGCTTGTTTACCATGAAGGCGTAACAACAGAAAGGAGAGGTAGATTTTTCAATGAAGCTATTTGTTTCCAGATCTTTGATCTGTGCTTCCATATCATCATAATCCTGTGCCGATATTGGGATCCTTTTCCCAATCTTCATGTGCTTGCCTTCAAGTATCTTGATTTCCATTTTGGGCATAACTTTGGACCAAAACTGCTAAGGATTTTTTGAGCAGATAGAGGACTTGATCCTTTCTCCAAGTTCTAGTATGTCGGCTGGGATTATTTCAGGGCTCTGAGTCATGGAGCTCGGGAACTGTTCTGTGGCATAGATTAGGCGGGGTATTCTAAGCCTTTCATTTTCTATGGTGAACATGATGCTTTTTGCAGTAGCACCATAGGGTGTGTATCTATCAATAAATGATCCTCCAAGGAGGATGTCAATAGGCATCTTCTCTAAGGCAAAGAAATCACAGTGGAAGATTTTATTTTGGATGTGAAGGGGCTGTTGATGTTTATAGTTTCTATAGGTAAAACTATTCCCCTGAACATCAATGCTCTTATAAGCTTGGTTCTCATCAAGTGTCTTCCAGTCATTGATGAGTTGCGGTTTAGCAAATGAGAGAGAAGCACCAGTGTCTACTTGTGTGTCTACCAGTCTGCCATTTATTTCTAGTGTAAAGAATTGAGTAAAGCTACCATTAATTAAATGGTTTAGATAGACAGGCTATGGTAGTTCTAAGGAAGGAATACTGGTACATACCATTTTCTGCTTTCCTGGATCCTGAATGATTGCTGGTTCAGGGTAGACTTCTTCTTCTTCTTCTGGTTCGGCTTCTTCTTCTTGAAGATTACTGCATTCACCTAGCTCAAAATAAATATTTTGTGATTTCCCTCTTGATGAAATAAATAGAAAACATGAAAAGCCAATCTCTAAAGAAATTGGATGATGTAAAATATGAAATTATTGATTTATGGAGCCATACCAAATCACTTGAGGAAGAAAATATTTCTTTAAGGAGAAATATTCTCAATCTGAAATAGAAATTGCTAGATCAAGGACTCAAATAGGCTCTAGCTCTTCTAATGTCCCTCTTAAAGTCATGGTATAATAAGGTTGTCAAACTATTTTATCTATTCTATATGTAAAAAACCAATGGGAGCAAGTTTGCTTAGAACTTGAGGAGATGAAGAGATAAAATCACCTTCTTAGAAAGAAAAATCACCTTCTTAGAAAGGAGAAATAAAAATTTCAAGAGGATCTGGTACAAGCTCAACAAAAAGAAGATTAGGTTAAACATACCCTATAATTTACATTTCAACTTAGTGAAAAATTGATATCTTTTAGAGTTCCTTCTTCTGAATATAGTTTATTTTTGCATGAATAGTTTTTTAGATGGAAAATATTTCAAATATCCTATGGTTTACCCCATGAAATAAATACTAGTGTTAAATTCATGATAGTGTTTCAAAATAGTACTCTTGATAGGCAGGATCTGATATGTGAATTTTACTCATGTGACATTATTTTGGGCAATACAAATACTTTCTTAGTGATCTTGTTTGTGGGATAACTTAAATTGAGAGCTCTTATGTCTACATACAAAAATCAAATTGCTTGGTAGGACTGATATGATGATCCCATAAATATTACATAAGATGTTGGTTTATGCATCAGACCTCAATTCAATGATGCACAATATATAGTAGAGAAGTTTTAGAGTTTTCATCAAAAACCTAGAGTTCATGATCATTATATTTCTACCTTGCAAGATGGCTTCCTCAACTTTGAGTTATTTGTTCAACATAATTTTGATGATGTAGTGGTTGCTTGTAGACAATTCTGACACATGTTTTGAGTCACCTTAAGGAGAAGAGAAGTCTTATCATCCACTACTATTCAATAGTCCCTTAGGAGAGCTAAATTCATTGTTCAAATAATTTCAAATGTTATTCAAGGAGATGGAATAAATCCATCGAAAGGGATGAGATTCAGACCTCCCTTACTACTCTCCCCTATGTCCCCATGGTAGAACACAGGGCCTCAATCTGATGAACAATTTATTATATGGCTCCACTTTGTGCAAAGAGATAGGGGATTCACTCCTCATCATTAGAATATATTTCAAGACCTATATTCCATCTATAACTTGAGTCTTAAGATATAATAAATAGTTCATAATGATGAATATTGAGGATACTAGTTTGAAAAAGGGACCTTCAAAAGGTAAGGTTTTGGGGAGATGATGAGTCCATAAAATTACTCATTATTTCTATAGTTTATGACATTAAATATGTTAAATGGTTAATCATTGTATGAAATCTTGGTATTTAGAACTAGCATATAGTAGGAAATAGATGCTTTTATCTATACAAATTCATTTAAGTCCAAGTCAATCTTCTTTGCATTATGTTCTAACCATTTGCATGTTTTGGGCTTCATATTTTGATATGTATAGGAAATAATAGCATCTAATAAGAGTTTTTAAAGGATTTCATGAAGATGGAGATGTTACAAGGCATATAACTAATTATTTGAAGCTTAGATATGGATTCCATTAGTTAACTATGGATTCTGCTAGCTTGCTACAAATTTCATCAGTAAATTATGGATTATACGAACTTGCTATTAATTTCATTAGTTAGCTATGGATTCTGCTAGCTTGCTTTCGATTTCAATAGTCAATTATGGGTTTCACTAGTCAGCTACAAATTTCAATAGATAACTATGGATTTCACCAATTTTACTATAGATTGACATAACTCATTCCATAATTGATCATAACATGTTCTAAAGTGTGCAACGAACCTTTCCACCTTCTTCATGACAATCTAGAAGACTCCTTTTTATATTTCCATTTCTATGCATGTATATAAATAGTTTCCTATTTATTTTTAGTCTTCCATTTTTGAAAGTTGTTTTTCTAGGTTACAACTCTAAATATAAAAGATATGAATACCATATATGTACATATTTGGTCACCATATATAGTTAAGTGTGGTCATGGTTATCTCATGAGGATATTTTGATTCCTTGAAGATCTCATTGCAACGTTCTTATATTTTAGCTATATTTCCCAATCTATCTAGAATATCTTCTTGTTCAAATCAGTCAAGTTGTTACCTACTTTAGAGGGGTAGATAGTTTCCTTTGCATAGAATAAAAGATAGATCCATGTTGGATCTATGACATCTACACATACATAAAGAGATATTATAATTTTTGTTATTTTTTGAAATATAAGAACATTTTAGTAGTTTATTTTCCCAATTAATGTGTTGAAGTAGCATCTTAAGGCTAAGTTAATTCAAACTTGATTATGAGGGTGAGCAAGGGCCCACTCCCCAAGGAGACATGAGATTTATTTTGGTATTTATCAAGTTAGTTCTTGTTTATTTTAATTAAGATTGATATATATATATATATATATATATATATATATATATATATATATATATATATATATATCTGGTATAATTCAGATTTATAGCCCACATGGTAGATTGAATAGTTGATGTGTTGATTTCAACATAAGCATTTAATTATTTCCATTCCTACAACTTTAATTCTGCAAGTGTGGATTTGAGATTGCCTTTATTCTGCAAGTGTGAATTTGAACTTAGTTTGAGTGAGTTTTTAAGTAGTGTGTGATTTTTTCTAGATTATTCAATTTAATACAGTTTGGTTTGTTTACATTTTTTTAGCGTTAGTTTAGGATTTAGAAATAGAATTAGATTAGCACATCAAAAACCCCTAAAATAATACTATTAACCTGAACCTAATAAAGTGCCTTACTATAGATAGCCTTGGACACTACCCTGATAAGAATTGACACCAACCTAAGTTGGTTAAATGAAATGGTAATAATGACACCCATCATACTAGGAGTTAAATTGAGTTCCCCCTAAATTCTTCTAAGTCTTTGAGTATGGTATTAAACTCACCTCTTATTATTCATTTTAGATTTTTATGAGACTAATGAATTTATATGAGATTAGTGGATACATTCAAGTTATTTCTAATATTATTTATTTTTGTCATTTTCCATGGGGCCATACATATTTGAGAGTACAAAATCTAGATCACCTTAATATGTGGAAAAAAGAAGGTTCTATCCACGATGGTTTTGGGAGATTATTGTACCTTTTAAATTTATTGGGCTCCAAATTATGGCTAATCCACTAACTCTTCCTATGGATTCTCCACATACCCAATCACAATTTTCTAAATGCTTTTAGGATTTATCTCACATGAGGATTTATTCATTTTAGTTTCACAAAAGCATAAAACATCTAGATTTTCTTCTTCTAAGAGTCATTGTTAGGGGAGTTTAGTCCCCTGACATTCTAGTTGATGATGTTCATAATGATTAGGTTGAGGGGGATCTAATTACACTTATACTAAAGGTCTCTAAGGTCCTTTGATTACCAATTTCAATAGACAACTGAGGCCTATCTATATTTTTTGAGCTATGATAGGGAACCCGCATCTAGCTGACTTTTGAGAGAGGGAGAGGTAAGAATCTTAGAGACCACTTAAGATGATTTTTGAAGAGCAATGTTTTTGTATATTTATATAACCATTGATAGGATTTTTCATTAAAGTGGTTAAGTATAGGTAAATTATGGAATCTTCACTCATACCACAACATCGAATATTTATAGACATACTAATATTTACAAAACTTATCGACATCCCATGGGTTAACACAAAAATGTATAGTCATGAAGAATATATGTGTCTATTTATATTTTGAATGTAATATCATATTTAGTCTTAATAGTGAAATTTAGGAAAGAGATCCCAACATGAACTTATCTAAATATATGTACTTGTATTCTATTTTATCAAATTTGGGATTAAGAGAGTTTTAATATTAATTAGATAGATTGTTTCATAAAATTAGAATGAGGAAAATATGCAATAAATCACACAAAATCATTTGGAACTTGATAAATATAGAAATATGCTTAAAAGGGGAAAGTAATAAAGCGAAATCACATAACTAGAAATAATATATGTAAGACTCTAAGTGCGAATCTAAAACTCATTGTATGACTGTGAAATTACTTTGAATCAGGAATAGGGCTTCACTTTATCTCTAGACAAGATTTATCTCTCTAGAATGGGCTACATTGAGCTAGTGTCTATAGGGCACATTGATGTCTGGTAGGGTTTTTTAATTATGTGTTTTGACATGTGTGTTGTCACCTATTAATCCCATGTGTCTGATTATATCTATGTGATTTATGTTGGAAGATGTTGTAGTCGTATTCTTTAGTTAGAACCATAACTCAAAAGACCATGAATAATAAACAAAATGAATGGGGAAAAGGGATTAGAAATTAAAGTTGTGTTTGACCTTAATACCCCCTATGTTTAACGATGACTATATACCAATACTCCAAAAAGGGATCAAACTCCATTTAGTTATCCCATGCTATAGTGGTGTGAATGAAATACAAATGTAATGTTATATGCTATTGCTTTGACAATTACTTATGACCTTAGAGGTGTATTCAAACTTAGCGTAGGGATAGTAGGGATGTGTGGATTCTCAATTGGTAAGATTAGGTGTTTTCCTCTTAATTTTTAGTTATATATGATAATGATTTTTAATCATATGAGCCTCTAGTAAACAAATGATTATAAATTATGGTTTTATAATGATAAATTTTGAATTCATTCAAATGAGACCTATGAAACATGTAGAATGACCCATTTGGTGTATTTAAATTTGATAAAATAGTTGTTAATAGGTAAGAGGATGTGACTGATGGATTCAAATACTATCAAAGAGCAAGATTGTCCTGAAGGAGTGACCTTGTCTAAGGAGCAAAGAAAACTAAACTAGAAGTTTGGATTAGTATAATAATGAGTTAAAGATATTTGGAGTGAAGAATATGAATGCTGTTTCTTAAGGGTAAGGGTCATCCACATAAAGGTATAGGAATATCAACTTAGAGCCGTAGAATTGGGCATGAACTAAGTGTGTATGCATTGTCTTAGAAATACATGTTAATTTATGTGTCTATGTTTTCCCCCTTTTATTATAGTAATGAAATGAAGTGAGATTACTAGAGTAAAAGGAAGAGAATTATACCTGAACTTAATTATGAAGAACAATATTGAATGTAGGCCACACACTTGTCTGTGCTTCATGAAAAACTATTTGTCTATGAGAATTATTATGTTTTTAAGTGTAAAACTAGTGATTATATAGGGCAAGACCCTTGGATATTTATTTATTGATGAGCTTGGATTGGATTGTACATGACCTAATCCTCATTAGGATGAGAGTGTGATTATCCAAGGTAGTAGAGTAACATGGAATCCTTGTATGAATTCTAATAGATCATTATAGTGTAAAAAATGGTGTAGAAAGGGGAATCAACCAATGTAAATGGAATAATATTTAGTTTTGGTGAAAAAATGGAGTAAACCTGCATGATCTTTGTCTAGTGTATAAAACATAGAGAATGACATGAATTGCCATTCATTTTGTATAAATTAGTGAAAACTGAGTGAGAAAGCAAATCATGTGTTGTGTATAAGCCCCCAATTTGTTATCAGATTATATTGATGCTAATAATTGAGTAATATCAAGTGATTTTTTGAGAAAAACTTGTGTGATAATCTATAAATCATGTCATGCATGAAGCCTCCAATTTAAGAAAAATATGTACTAAACCTATGTATAAAACTTAAAACTATCTTTAATTAGCTATTAAAAATATCTTGTTGATTGAATGTAATTCTAAGAATTCTAGAAATTGTTGTTTTTCCTAATAGGATGATAATGTGTTATTTTGGACATGACCAACCTATGCCCTTATCCAAATGGAGTGTTGTTGTTTGAAATTGATTTTTAATTAAAATCTAGGAATGGCCTGTGATTAACTAATAAAATTTTTCTTCCTATTTTTACAATGTATTATTTTATCCTAGTTTCAAAGATAATCCATTATGTATGTCCCTTATTTTCAGGTGAGTTGTGAAGCCTGCACAATAATTTATCCTAAAATAATAAAGTGATGCAAATGATATTATATGTAATATTTAAATCTAGAGTAATATGATAATAATTGAGATTATGACATCATCATAGATATATTGATAAATATAATAATGTAAGATGCATGTAGAACCAAACATACATAATGTCATGTTGAGATAAATGTTAGAAATTAAACACACATTAAATAATGATCATATATTGACTACTTGAAATTGATATAGATAAACTTTGGTAGAGATGCATGATATATATCATGGTATCAAAAATTTGGAAATATGCATGATGTCCATCGTGGCATCAAAAAGTTGAGAAAATTGACTAAAGAAGAGACATGACCTTGATGCATACACACTATGAGTACACACTAAACCACACATAAGATGTAATAATTACAATTGGCCACATACAAGGGACATGTTAATATGCCACTCACATATATAAAGGCATACAATAAGACTTATTGAAAAAATCAAGAACATGTTCAAATGCCCACAATCTGAACAAGTTGAATACACACAAGACATGAAGCATGAAAGCAAACAGGAAAAACATACATGAATAAGTGAAGTTAATCTAAATAATTAGATTGTAACATCATGATATATAGTAATTAAAGTATTAAATAAGATAACAATGTGAAATTAAGTGAGCCAATAATCACACAATGTAATGTACTGAAGTAGGAATAATAGGGATAGTCATATAATTATAAAACCTATGACAAAGGATGGTCCTAGTGAACTCTATAAGATATTAAAAAAATATATAAGGCCTATGATTGATTTGAATCTAAAAAAGCATATCCTGGGTTTACTAGGACATGTTTTGTGAAATCAAACAAGAGTGTAATGCATCACTATCTAGATGATAGCAATTTTATTTGTGTAAGTTTTATGTGTTCAAGACATAATCACCACCTAAAAATAAATCTGGAAGTACAAATTTTATGCTCTACAACTCATTTAAGTAAAATTTTGAAACATGTTTCAATATAAAAATGGATAAAAATAATACGTATATTGACTATAAAATCAACTATTGTAAATGAACTAGACATAACATGTATAGGTCCTGGTTTTTATAATTTTTTTGAATATTCTATTTTTTTGTATTTTTTTGAATAAATGAAAACTATAAAATAAACATAATAATCAATGACTCCCACAAGAACCTCACAATCAAAAGGTCTTGTATATAACATAAGGAGGATGACCTTTCATGAATGGAAAGTATCATGCCACTATAAAGTAATTGATCTCAATTTGGAATTACAAAATTGATCTAACTCTAAAATAGAAGTACCACTATCATGATAATGATTTATAGTAGTTTTTTTAAAAAAATAAAAATAAAAATGGTGAACTCTATGACTCTTAAGAACCCATCATGGAGTGTATGAGATCTGTGTTGGTGTCCTTTATGGAACACTCTTAGTGATTTGTAATATCAATCTAGGATGTGTTAGAGTAGAAAGTGGCTCTCTATAATATGTGATAAGTCATTGATTAAGTAGATTTTCAAGGATATGTCTCCTTAGAAATTTAACCACTTGATTTTTAATGTGCTGAGTAGGTTTAACCTTTTGAGGTTGTTCAACTATAATTTTCTATATAGGAATAATAACCTTTAGTTGTAGGGGGTATTCATATGGAATAATATGAACTATGATAATGATGTAGGAACATCAAGTAGAACTATGTTAAATTTATCCATGAGTTATTGTTTAGGTGATGAGTGAGTGTTTTTGGTCTCATAACATCCCTTAAAAGGCATTTGAGTCATTAAAATAGTCCTTTAGTGTGTTTTGGTATCCCTTGGGCATTTTCTTACCAAAATGGACATTTTAAATATTTGAAATATGTTAGTGTGTTTAAGAGTCGTTTAATTAAATTAAAATAATTTTCATGTTATAAAATGTTTGAATAAGGTCATAAATGAGTATAATTGGGTTTATGAATGTTTTCTACATACATTTCATAAGGAAAGTGGCATAGATGAACAATTTTGAATGTAATGACCACATTAAGGTAGTTTCCAAGAAAATAGTTTCTCATGTATTTAGGAAGAATGCAATGAGTTTTGGTCAGTAGGAAGGTGGTATATTCATATAAGGAGTTATTTATAATTTGGTAGGAGGTAGGGGTATGGAGTAGAATGATAAATGAAAGAAAACTAAAAAACTCTGTATTCTATCTATGTGATAGAGTTGATAATGTAAATGAAAAAAATCAATAAAATTTGGAATGATTAAAGTGATCCTTATATATCATTGTGTTTTAAATTATTTGTGAATTCAAATTGATGGGTTTCAATCCTTAAAACCTTCAAAATAGTGTTTTGCAATGTAAGTTGAAGAGCTAATGTTTTTTAGGACTGTAACATGCGTTTTGTGTAGGTTTCATGAAATTTGAGAGATTAATAAAGAAGGAATATTATTAAGCAAAGTGTTGATAATTTTTAGGTTATCCTCAAGAGTAATCTAATTTTATTAATTTATATTTCATGCATAAATGTCTATGTTTGATCTTAGTAGGAACAAGGGTTCAAGTAACAGTTTGTGAATGCTCTATCTATAAGAGACAATCAAGGAATCTATGTGAATATGTGTGGATTGAGGTTATTATAGAATGAATATAGTCTATAAATATAATATAATGGATGATAATCCTAATGGAATACTCCAAAACCTTTAGGTAAGATAAATGTGCATTTAACCCTATTTTAGCTTACATAAGCAGACTGTGTTGATAGAATCTTGTGAAACCATGGTTTTGAATGCACTTAGGAATTGTTCAAGCAATGATAGAGATATTATAATTTTATTAAATATATTATATAATTTTATGAGTATTTTTAAAGTTTTTAGAACAATAAATAATCATTAAAATCAAATTTGAACCCTCTCGAGTCTGTGTAGGATAGGGAAATCCTAGTTTAGGATTTAAAATTAGAAAGTCGAATATAAAGAGTTTACACTAGTGAAACTTGATTAAATTTGGTCATATGAAATATTAAAACATGAATAAAATTATTATGTAATTTTTGAACATGTAAAAAACCTATACGTATAGGAATAAGTGACTGTGTGTAAATAGAAGCAAGAGAGACCTAGTTAGGTTTGGTTAAGGTATGGAAACTATACTTATAAGTTGATATAGGTCATGAAAATTCATGGAGAGATGAAAAATGATAGAGGGTGTCTAAAAATTTACTTAGTTTCTTAATAGTAAATATTACCCATCTATATAAGTGAAAAAACCTAAAAAAGGTTACTAAGGAAAGATAAGAACTAGTAAAGGAAAAGTGACAAGAAAGAGAGAAGGGGTTAGTAGAGTGTTTATGTTATGAGATTGTTTGGGATGATAATAGGTAAAAGGAGAGGTTTGGATACTCATTAAATGATTGAATATCATATTGGAGACAAATTCCATCAAGCCTATATGGAAGTATAACAAGATTTGAAACTATGCACATAGTATGAAGACTAGTGTGTGTGATGAATGAAAGGGAGTGAGATAATGAATGAAATGAAATTAATGGATGAGTGTGAGGTATAAAAAGGATATAAAGGTAGAGTGAGTGAATTTAATAATTATATTCAATAGGATCATGCACAATATTGATATAAATCCTAGTGAGGGAGTTGTTAATCAAGAGAAGATTGAATGTATGAATTGATGGTTGCAAGTATCAGAGGTGTGGAAAGAGTAGACAATGATGGTATCTATGAATAATTTGGTATCAAAGTATAAATTTAATTATGATGAGGATAAATATAGTCTTCAATCATAATAATTTACATATTTTTTTTAGTTTTCATTTTGAGTGATATGTTTATGAAAAAGTGTTGAGGTGTGAATGAGAAGTTGAGAGAGTGATAACCAACCCTGAAGCAGTGATGATTGTTAAAGAGAGAGATGTTGGAATATAAATATTTATGTTAAGGAGATATTAAAGAGATACAAAGGATCCTTATGCAAAGGACAATAAAGTGTGAGAAAGAAACCCAAGTGAGGTCATGAGAGGCAAGTAGAGGAGGCTTGTCAAAGAGAAATAGGTCCAAGAGAGACCAAGAGATAAGTAAGATGAAGTTAGAAAAATAAAATAAAAAATAGGGCATGGTTGAGATGAGTTACCACAAAGAGAGGAGGGTGAAAAAATACACCAAGAGGAAAGAGATGGAAAAATAAATGACATAGGTAAGGCAACAGTTGGATGAGTTGATGCTCATCATAGAAAAAATGAGGGGAAAAGAGAACCCATATTGTGGATGGGTCACGAGGAAGAAAAAATAAAGTGGAAAATAAAGCTATAGATGAAGAGAATAAATATGAAATCTAAGAGAGAATAAAGGGAGAAAAAAAGGTTGATTTGTAAACAACTGAAGAAAGAGATGAAAATACTTTAGATGAGCAACATAGTGTGAAAGAGTGAGCAACATAGTCAGCAAGAAGATGAAGGTGAAGAGAACTTTGAAGTGGATAATATAACCTTGAGTGAGGAAAAATAAGTTATTTTAAACCAATTAAATGATGAAAAAGATAGAGTATAAACAAATTAGTTTGTAGACCTCAATGAAGGTTTGGAAAACATAGTACAATTGATTGACATAGACATGAAGTTTGAATATATGTTTGTTTATGAGAGTCAAGAGTAGTTAGAGGAAAAAATATATGTACTAGAATAGTATTTTAATGGTGAAATTATGAATATAAGTTACAAGTTATAGTAGTTGAGGACCTCATGAAGTAAGAAAAATAACATCAAAAGGAAGCATTAATGGTAGCTATGAAGCAAATTAAATATAAAGAGACATATGAAAGTCTGTAAATTGAAGAGTTAACAAATGTACAAGAAATTTATATTATTTTTTATATAGGTTTGAAGATGATATAATTAGATGAAGAGAGTAAAGGTGTATTAATGGTATGTTGGGGCATACATAACCCATATGACAAAGGAAAAACTTAGGGTATGAGTTTACATTAGGTACTAGTTAATACAAGCAAGCAATGGATGAAGTAAAGTAGAATTGTATTTGATAGAGGTAAGCATGAGAGTATAGGTAAATAACATTTAAATAATAATGGATCATAAATAAAAGAGGAATATCCAAGGAGCAAGAATTGGAAGACTAGGAAGAAGAGTACAATAGTCCATTTGAGTAGAGATCAAGTCTTTTCTTGCCAGGGAGTATGATGTAGGAGCAGCAATAAAAAACATGTTAATATAGTTATGAGTGAGTATTTAGTTTTTGAGTAAGTGTGTTTGGTCTCATATCATCCCTTGGATGGCATTTGAGTCATTAAAATAGTCTTTTAGTGTATTTTGGTAGCCCTTTGGCATTTTCTCTCCAAAATTGGCATTTTGAATATTTGAAATATTTTTAGTGTGTTTAGGAGTCTTTTGAGTAAATTTAAAATAATTTTAATGTTATAAAATGTTTTAATAAGGTCATAAATGTGTCTAGGTTGTTATAGTAATGTGTTATACATATATTTCATAAGGAAAGTGGCATAAACCAACAATTTTGAATGTAATGACCACATTAAGGTAGTTGCGATGGGAGGTAGTTGCCAAGAAAGTAGTTTATCATGTATGTAAGAAGAATGAAAAAAGTTTTGATAAGTAGGAAGGTGGTATATTCATATAAGGATCTAGTTATAAGATGGTAGGAGGTAGGGGTACGAAATAGAATGAGAAATGAAAGAAAACTAAAAAACTCTATATTTTTTCCATGTGACAGAGTTGATAATGTAAATGAATAGAATCAATAAAATTTGGAATGATTGAAGTGATAAAAATATGTATCATTTTGTTTGATATTATTTATGAATTAAAATTGATGGTTTGAAATCCTTAAAACCTTAGAAATAGTGTTTTGTAATGTAAGTTGAAAAGTTGGTGTCCTGTAGGACTGTAACATGAGTTTTATGTAGGTTTCATGAAATCTGAGAGATTAATGAAGAAGGAATATTCTTATGAAAAGTTTTAAGAGTTTTTAGGTGATACTAAAGAGTAAATTTAATTATTTTATTTATATTTCATGCATATATGTTTGTGTTTAATCCCAATAGGAACAAGGGTTAAAGTAACAGTTTGTGAATGCTATGTCTATAAGAGATAATCAAAGCATCTATGTGAATATGTATGTATTTAGGTTATTTTATAATGAATATAGTGTATAAAGATAATATAATCAAATAAAATATTAATTTAATACTCTAAAACCTTTAGGTAAAACAAATGTGCATTTAACCCTATTTTAGCTTACACAAGCAGACTGTGTTGATAGAATATTGTGAAACCATGATTTTGAATGTGTTTAGGCATTGTTCAAGAAAGGATAGAGATAGTATAAGTTGATTAAATATAGGAAATAAATTTATGAGGATTTGGAAAGGTCTGAGAACAAGAAATAATCATTAAAATCAAATTTGAACCCTCTTGGGTCTGTGCAGGATAGGGAAACCCTAGTTTACGGTTTAAAACTAGAAAGTGGAATATAATGAGTTTCCACCAATGAAAATTTATGTAATTTGGTCATATGAAGGATTAATTTTTTTATAAATTTATTATGGTAGTTTTTAACATGTAAAAAACCTATACGTATAGGAATAAGTGATTGTCTGTAAATAGGAGTATGAGAGAGCTAATTAGGTCTGGTTAAGGTATGGAAAGTGTACTTCTAAGTTGATATAGGTCATGAAACTTAATAAGAAGATGGTAAATGATAGAGGGTGTCAAAAAAGTAAATCATTTTCTCAATATTAAATATTACCCATCTGTACAAGTGAAACATCCTAAAAAAAGGCTACTAGAGGAGAGATAAGAACTAGTAAACGAAAGGTGACAAGACAAAGAGAAGGAGTTAGTAGAGGGTTTAGGTTATGAGATTATTTGGGATGATATAGGTAAATAGAGAGGTTTGGAGACTTAGGAAAGGATTAATAGCCTAATGGAGACAAATTCCATCAAGCCTATATGAAAGTATAACAAGATTTGAAACTATGCACATAATATGAAGACTAGTGTGTGCGATGAATGAAAGGGAGTGAGATACTAAATGGAATGAAAATAATGGATGAGTGTGAGGTCTATAGAGGATATAAAGGTATAGTGAGTGAATTTAATAATCTTAGTCAATAGGGTCATCCACGAGATTGATATAAAGCCTAGTGAGGTAGTTGTTAATCAAGAGAAGATTGAATGTATAAATTAATGGTTACAGGTATCAGAGGTATGGAAAGAGAAATGAATGATGGTATCTATATATATCAAATAAAATAGTTATAAAAATATATTTCAAACATATGTTTACTATATAATATACTACATGAAGCTACTAAATCTAATGATACTATAATAACATATCGAAGACTTCTGTACTGGGTACTACTATGAACTTGGTGGCCACATATACAAGACCAACTTGTTGTGGTAATATGATATCTCTAATAAAAATATGAACATGAATGATCCAAAACTCAGAAGTTTTGGTTGATAAATATCACAATCACATAGAAATAACACAGTAACAATGAATTCTCTAAGAAGAGATGTAGTATTACTCAAAATCACTGTTAGGGTGTGGAGCTAAAAGCTTCACCAAGGAGCATACTTAAACAGGTTCGGGTCTACACAGATGCCGGCATCAGTCAGGAGCGACCGACGTCGGTTAGTAGCAGTTGCAGAGGCGTCGATGTTGGCAGTAAGGTCGGCCGGCGACGGTCACAGGCGAACAGGCAGGAACCGACGTCGGTTACCTGCATGTCCAGAAATCTATTTCCGTGGACAGCAGCGAGTGTTTGCATGATAAGTTTGAGTCATGGACTCAAGCTTGCGTCTCTATTATTAGCAATATTATTTTTAGAGCCCTTATTCAAGAGGCTTAACTGTTTGTTGTAAGAGCATGCTCAAGTTTCCTATTTCTATATGTAGGAAGATCTTCTTAGCTTAGAATTGTAGAGTGTTGTAGAATGGTAGTGTGTAGAACTGTAAGAGTAGAACATTGTGAATGTTTGAAGGACAGTACAGAGTTGCATCAATCTAGGTTGTTGGATTTGAGTGTACTTGAGAGAGAGCTCTTGAGGAATAGAGATATAGTGAGAGATCTTGTGTGCATCTGAGAGAGGTGTGGAAGAACGAAGTTTCTTCAAATTGTATTCCTATTGTAAAGAGTTTCAATACAAGTTTTCAGGGTGTTTTCTTGTATATCTTGTTCTGTGCTATTTATCATTTCAGTTACTTATCTATCTGATTTATTTTCGCATTTATTGCTTTCACAAGTGTAATCTATTGTTGGTTTGATCCCCCAACAAGTGGTATTAGAGCCTTGGTTACAGGTTACAGGTTACAGATTACAGGTTGCTCACAGGGTTTCTGCAAGAATTTCTGTTTGAGTGGGAGAAGCAATGGCAGAAGAAAGTAAGCTGAGAATGGAAAAGTTTAATGGCAAGAACTACCAACATTGGAGAATGCAGATAGAGGACTATCTGTATCAGAAGGATTTCTACTTACCGTTAGGTGGGATAGCAAAGAAGCCCAAGGACATGGAGGATGAAGAATGGGAAGTTCTTGACAGAAAGGCTCTTGGGTCTATAAGACTGAGTCTGGCCTCCACTATGATATCTAATTTGTCACAGGCAAAAACAACGGTAGAGTTGATGACCACGTTAGCAAATATGTATGAAAAACCCTCAGCTTCAAATAAGGTATATCTTATGAAGCAATTATTTAATGTGCATATGAATGAAGGTGGATCTGTTTCTACTCATCTGAATGATTTCAATGGAATTGTTAATTAGTTAAGTTCTATCAATATTGTATTTGAAGATGAAATAGAAGCTCTTTTGATATTATGTTCTTTGCCTGAAAGCTGGCATGGCTTAGTAATGGCAGTTTCTAATACTGCATCTGCATCAAATATTTTGAAAGTAGAGGATGTGGTTAGTGTTATCTTGAATGAGGAAATACGCAGGAAAAGCACAGAAGAGACATCTGGGAACGCTTTAAATTTTGAGAGCAGGGGAAGGCAAAAAGAAAAGAGCAAGAGGAGATCAAGATCTAAGTCTAAGGTGAGAGGAAGATCCAAATCCAGGAATGGCAGGAAGCCACAATGCTGAAACTGTGGAAAGATGGGGCACATAAGCAGAGATTGTTGGTCAAAGCCTAAGGAGGACAACCAGCACAAAGGAAAGGAAGAAGCCAAGGTTGCAAGTATTGCACATGATGCTTTAATTTTCTCTTTGCATAATAACATAGAATCTTGGGTATTAGATTCTGGTGCATCTTTTCATGCTACCCCTAACAGAGAGTATTTCAGGGACTATATCCATGGAGATTTTGGAATAGTGTACTTAGGGGATGACGAGCCTTGTAAGATTACTGGCAAAGGTAAAGTGCAGTTGAAGATGCAGAATGGCAACACATGGGTGTTGAGAGAAGTGATGCATGTTCCTAGTTTGAAGAGAAATTTGATTTCTGCAGGTAAGCTAGGTGATGAGGGTTGTACAGTAACTCTCACAGCAGATTCTTGGAAGGTGACCAAGGGTGCACTAGTTATGGCCAGAGGTAAGAGAGAAGGTACTCTCTATTTGTGTAATTATGTTACTAACAAATCTCCTTCAGTTTTATCTACTTCAGGTGTGGATTGTAAATTGTGGCACTCAAGGCTTGGCCACATGAGTGAGAAGGGGATGTCAATACTTAAGTCTAAAGGTATGCTTTCAGATTTGAAAAGTATGGATCTAGAGTTTTTTGAGCATTGTGTATTTGGAAAACAAAAAAGGGTTAGTTTTCTCAAGACTGGGTCTACTAAGAAAAGGCAGAAGTTGCAGCTTGTTCACACAGACGTGTGGGGACCGGCTCAGGTAGCCTCTATTGGCGGATCACGGTACTATGTTACATTCATAGATGACGCCACAAGAAAGGTATGGATCTACTGTATTAAAAAGAAATCTGATGTTTTTGAGACTTTTAAGTTTTGGAAGGCTATGGTTGAGAATGAAACAGGCAGAAAGTTAAAGTGCCTGAGATCTAATAATGGCGGTGAGTTCTGCAGTCTTAAGTTCAAATTGTATTGTTATACACAAGGAATCCGTAGGCAAAGGACGGTTCCAAGGACACCTCAGCAGAATGGTATTGCTAAAAGGATGAACAGAACTATTATGGAGCGTGCAAGATGTATGAGATTGCATGCAGGGTTGCCCTTAGAGTTTTGGGCAGAAGCAGTTGACACCACAGTGTACCTGATTAACAGAGGACCCTCTACAGCTCTGGATGGTGGAATTCCAGAAGAGGCATGGACAGGTAAAAAGGTAGATCTCTCATATCTCAAAGTTTTTGGTAGTGAAGCCTTTGTGCATATAGATAAGGAAAATAGAAAGAAGCTTGATCCTAAGTCTATGAGGTGCACGTTTATAGGCTATGGCTCAGATGATTTTGGTTTCAGATTTTGGAATCTAGGAACTAACAAGGTAATCAGGAGCCGTGATGTTATTTTCAATGAAAGAGTGATGTACAGTGATCAGATAAGGAAGCTGGATCAATCTGGGCAGAGCAATAGTGAATTGGATGAAGTTATGGTCCAAAATGAGCTCGCGGGAAAAAGAAATAATCACTTGCAGGAAAACACAGAGACCGACGTCGGCAGGGTTGGAACCGACGTCGGCAGTACAGAAACCGATGTTGGTCATACAGAAACCGACGTCGACAGACCAGGCACCGAGGTCGGTCAGGAAGAACCGACGACGGCGAGTGACAGGTCTACAGGTGGCCGATTTCGGTCACTGTCAGAAAATTTGGGTGGACAGATTGTTGAAAGCAAGTCCAAGACACCCACCAGGAGGTCTGAAAGGGTAAGTAAGCCTCCAATTAGATATTCTCCTTCCTTATATTATTTATTGCTAACTGATGGTGGAGAACTAGAGAGTTTTGAAGAAGCATTACAGGTGGAGTCTAGGAGTAAGTGGGAGCGTGGCATGGTTGAGGAGATGGAGTCCTTAAGAGAGAACCAAACATGGGATTTGGTTGAATTGCCAGCTGGTAAGAGAATACTGAAGAACAGATGGACCTACAGGTTGAAGGAAAGTGAGGATGGACAGATGCGATATAAGGCCATATTAGTGGTAAAAGGATTTGCAAAAAAGCCAGGTATTGACTTTGGTGAAATTTTTTCTCCGGTTGTTAAAATGACTTCTATAAGGGTTGTATTGTCTTTGGTTGCTTTTGAGGATTTGCATCTCAAGTAGCTAGATGTTAAGACAGCATTTCTTCATGGAGATTTGGATGAGGAAATTTATATGGAACAGCCAGAAGGTTTCGAGGTCAAGGGTAAGGAGAAGTTTGTGTGCAAGTTAAAGAAAAGCTTGTATGGCCTCAAGCAAGCTCCAAGGCAATGGTACTTGAAATTTGACAGGTTTATGACTGAGCATGGCTATAGTAGGTGTCAATCGGACCATTGTGTGTATTTCAAGAGATTTGATAACGGTAGATATATTATTCTATTGTTGTATGTAGATGACATGCTGGTTGCAGGGTCTCACATGCAGGATATCTCTGAGCTTAAGGAGAAGTTAGCTCAAACATTTGCTATGAAGGATTTGGGAGTAGCGAATAAGATCCTTGGCATGAGCATTAGGAGAGACAGGAAAAATCACAGGTTGATATTGTCTCAAGAAGATTATGTGAATAAGGTGTTGGAGAGGTTTAATATGCAGGATGCAAAACCGGTAAGTACACCTATGGCTGGACATTTTAAGCTAAGCAAAGAACAATGTCCCAATTCACATGATGAGGTAGAGTACATGAGTATGGTTCCATATTCTTCCGCAGTAGGGATTTTGATGTATGCAATGGTGTGTACTAGACCAGATATTGCCCAAGCAGTGGGAGTAGTAAGTAAGTATATGGCCAATCCAGGTAAGGAACATTGGAAAGCAGTTTAATGGATCCTTAGATATCTGAGAGGAACCAGCAGGAAGCATTTGTGCTATGGAGGTTCAGATACTTCTCTACATGGCTATGTAGATTCAGATATGGCAGGGGATTTGGATGGCAGGAGAAGCACCACAGTTATGTTTTTACTGTAGGTGGAATGGCAGTTAGTTGGATTTCTAAGTTGCAGAAGGTTGTAGCCTTGTCAACTACAGAAGCAGAATATATTGCAGCTACAGAAGCTAGCAAGGAGATGATATGGATGACACGGTTCATGGAAGAGCTTGGAAGGGAGCATGGGAGTTGCAGATTGTACAGTGACAGTCAGAGTGTAATCTATTTGGCCAAGAACTCGGCCTTTCATTTTAGAACCAAGCACATATAGCTAAGGTACCACTTCATATGGCAGGTATTGGAAGATGGTGAGTTGAAGCTGGAGAAAATCCATACAGACAAGAATCCTGCTGATATGCTAACAAAGCCGGTTACTAAGGAGAAGTTGAACTTGCATTCAACTTCTATTGGTCTTCATGATTGAGTTGAAGATGGAGGAGCTAGAAGATGATGCTGTACAGGTTGGTGCAGCTGGTTTATCTCCAAGTGGGAGATTGTTAGGGTGTGGAGCTAAAAGCTTCACCAAGGAGCATACTTAAACAGGTTTGGGTCTACACAGACGTCGGCGTCAGTCAGGAGCGACCGATGTTGGTAGTAAGGTCGGCCGGCGACGGTCACAGGCGAACAGGTAGGAACCGACGTCGGTTACCTGTGTGTCCAGAAATCTATTTCCGTGGACAGCAGCGAGTGTTTGCATGATAAGTTTGAGTCGTGGACTCAAGCTTGCGTTTCTATTATTAGCAATATTATTTTTAGAGCCCTTGTTCAAGAGGCTTAACTGTTTGTTGTAAGAGCATGCTCAAGTTTCCTATTTCTATATGTAGGAAGATCTTCTTAGCTTAGAATTGTAGAGTGTTGTAGAATGGTAGTGTGTAGAATTGTAAGAGTAGAACATTGTGAATGTTTGAAGGACAGTACAGAGTTGCATCAATCCAGGTTGTTGGATTTGAGTGTACTTGAGAGAGAGCTCTTGAGGAATAGAGATCTAGTGAGAGATCTTGTGTGCATCTGAGAGAGGTGTGGAAGAACGAAGTTTCTTCAAATTGTATTCCTATTGTAAAGAGTTTCAATACAAGTTTTCAGGGTGTTTTCTTGTATATCTTGTTCTGTGCTATTTATCATTTCAGTTACTTATCTATCTGATTTATTTCCACGTTTATTGCTTTCACAAGTGTAATCTATTGTTGGTTTGATCCCCCAACAATCGCAATACAAATATATGCTTATCTTTGGGAAGAGATGTCTGTCTTCACATTTCGGGTTACCTCTTCTTTTATACACAATTTGAAAGCATGGGGAGGATGTGGAAGGTCAAAAATCTTGAGGGAGATGAAGTGGTATGACTTCCAATATTTAAAACAATACATAATTCAAGGAATTACTATTTTTAGAAACTTACTATTTTTAGATAGCACTATTAAAATTGAAATTTGAGGCACTTTCGTTGGGTTTTTGGGGGTCAAAATTCATTGAGTGGAGCTCAATTCCATTTCACGACGTTCCCTTCGTTCTTAGCTTTCCAACAGTTCAAACGGCGAGTCAATTGGAGCTACGGTGCAAAAGTTATGGCTCCCAGAAGTTCCGTCATCAATTGGGGTGGAACTGTCACCCGAATTGTCGCCTAAATTGATGCCTGGATCAATGAATATTGAATCCATTTATTATTTTTTTTTGTAGTAATTATATCCCTATATGTGTATCCAAGATGAGAGAGAAGTGTGATAGTTCACATATTCACACTTGAACCATTATCAACCATGAAAATTTGTATAGGTTGATGATCAATGTAAACTCAAATGAAAAAATAGTGAAAATAAAAATCAATTTTGACTATCTCATGCTTATTAAATGTGGTAAGTGGTATAAATAGAACTAAAAAATTATATGTACCATTTAGGCCATTCAAAGGATGTTGTGACTCTATATGAGAATGATAATAAACTAGTGGAGGATGTGAATTATATGTCTAACTAAGTTATATTTATTTATTGGCTTGTATGTTTAGGGAAAGGATCATTGAATATCTCCATTATACTACTCTCACTTGGTTATGACTTTATGCTTTAGGTAGGTGTACTCACATCAATGACGTTATCATCTATCAAGTCATGAATATTATATCTCAAATAGATGCATTTTTTGGTAATATGACTTGATGATTTATGCTAATCATAAAAAAATTCTGATCAAATACTTTTGGAAGATATTTAATCACATAGACCTATTTAATGGGATGGAGTGATATGAGATGACATTCTGATAACTTTTGTAACACCTTGTAGGGAGATTTTGGTAGGTTGGTAAAATATCTCCTTAGAAGAGATGATAATATCATATGTGAAGTAGGTATAGACACATTAGATCAATAATTAATAATTTAAAATGTTTATGCTTATCATCCTTACCCTTACTTGTTCTGTTCAACATTTTGCTAATTCACAATCTATAAGAGATCTTCGCTATCTTGTAAGTATTGAAAATATCATATATAAATCCAAATTTTAGATACATTCATCCATATTTATCCCATAGCCTCTTGTCAAACATGCCCCCCTAGTCTCTAGTCTTCTAGGACAAGTCTGCATTATCAAGATAGGACTACGCTCCAACAGTCACTTTTTTGAATTGAAAAGTTACACAAATCTTCCATGCATCTTTTAAGATCAATTAGTGAAATTATTATAAATATTATCCCATAAAGCACAAAAGGCTACTTATTATAATCTTATTGAATCTCTTTAGAAAAAGCATAATACATTGATTAAAAGAGCACTACTTATTCATATTTAATTTCTAGGACATTCTACTAATGCATAGCCAATTTTGAATATTTTTTTTATTGTAGGTCAAGGGAATATATTATAAATCATTATAATCAATCATCTATCTAAATTAATTTTATTTTCATAATCATGAATCAAATAATCATTTCAAGAGGGATAACTACATCAGCGTGAGGCCTATTTGAGCTATGTAGGCAATGCTTAGTCACAAGGGGTTTTTAAGGCTAGCTCAACTATCCTTGCTAACCCATTTTTAATCCCTTTTATTATATAATTACCATGTAATGCATGTGCAAGACTAGGGTTTGATATGTATAGGTATTTCATGAGACACTGTGGCACATAGAGCTAAAAATGTGACCTTTAAAAATTGTTTCATAAGTTTAGATACATAAATTAGGAATATAATAAACTAAGATGTAGGCACAGGATAAGGTCATAACACACCCTATCCACCTCTCTAGGACTTGTTACAATAAATTATGAATTATTATTTTATGAAAATATTATGTTTTCAAGTCATTTCATACAATTTGCACTTTTATAAAGTCTAAATAGTCAAATCTATTACTATTTTAAGTGACATTTTCTAACCCTAGCTTAATTTACTATTTTTAGCATGTTTCCAAATTCTATAGTTTATTGTATTTTAATATCAAATCAAGATATATCAACACTACAATTTCAATAGTTTAATTTAAATTAGATTAAGTCATATTCAATTAAAAGGGTCAAACATTCTAGTGAACCTACTATTTTTAGAATATTTCTTGTTATTTTTCCTTGATTTTTAGGATATGTTTTATTTAAAATTTCTATAAATTCTTGATAATGAAATAAAAAACTTAGATCTTGGATAATATCTTAAAAAATGATTTAATTACTTCAACCTTGGATTAAATCTAACATTGAATAAATTATCTTGTCACCTTGGATCACTCTGACACATAAGCTCTTTATTTTGACCTTAGATTGAAATTTGCTAGATTTTTGAAAACAAAAATATTTCACCTTTATTTTCAACTTTATTTTTCATTACTTGTGCATGCTTTAGGAACAATGTGCTAGAAGTATTAAAACTACTTAGTGAATGTAATGAAGGGATACATATTATTTATTTATAAAAACCATGACATGATGGATTTGACCTAATATTCATATCCTTAGTACATCACTACACATAGTTTAGTTTCCATGTGTTGCATGGTATATAAAAAATGCCTAGGGTCCCTTATTTACACCAAAAAAATCCTCTTTAATCTATATAATTTATGGTGAACCTGAGAGGATCCTATCTTTGAGGGAAGTTAATCTCAACTTACTCTTGAAAATAAGGATAGTGGGATACATGCATAGTTCTACCTCTATAGTTAATGTTCTAAAACATTGGGTCAACATTAATCAAAGAATGAACAAGTACACATGAGAGCCTACAAAATTTTCAAATCCTTGTCTAGATTACCCTCATACATTTATTTTTTCTTGTATTATATTCATAGAAATTAGCACTGATTGATTTTACATTATATTGTTTACATAGTCACTAACATTGCTTAGACAATATTGTAACATTATTTGATTCATATTGTATTATCTCTATAATGGGTTCAATGAGTGAAAGTTTGTCGCATATGTTACATAGGATTAGGAATTTTATTGTAAAATCCTCTCTTACTTTCCAGTATGGTATCTATTTCATTTCTATATGCTTAAAATTTTATTTTGTTCCAAAAATCACTTTACGTCAATTTCCACTACATGGTACTTCACATTATTTTGTATTAAAAAACATGCATGCAATTTTTGAATCACACTCAAAATGTCAATGACATTAATAGTCATTATTGTAATATCTGATACTAATTGCTTCATATTTAAATCATATACCAAATATAATTTACACAACCTCTTATATCCCCCCCCTCTTGTCCACAACCTAATTTTATTCATCAATATATCTCCATTTTTCATCCAAAGCTTATACTAGATGCTCATGTTCATGTTGTCCAAACTAGAAGGGGATGGCCACCTTTACCTATCCAATATTCTCCTAATAATCATAATGTTCTTCCACCTATACCTCCTTTAAGGAAAATTTTTAAACCTAAAGGATATGATATCATTAACCAATTATTAAATGCCCCTACCACAATTTCTATTCTAGAGTTATTAAGAAAGGCACCAACTTACAAGGATATGTTATATGTTATGTTGTAAGATAAAACTCGTCCTTTGGATACACATAAAAATTCATTTGCTTTCATTATGAATAATTTAAAGGAAATTGATCATATTATTACTTTTGATACAAATGATGTACCTCCTAGGCATATCATCAAGCATAATATTTCATTATTTATTCAAATTTAAATACATGGAATATTAGTTAAACGTGCGTTGGTGGATAGTGGTTATGGAATAAATATTTATAGTTACAAATTCATATATAAATTAGGATTTAATAAAAATGATCATAACAAATACAACCAACCTACACAGCTTTTATACTACTACAAAAATATTGGGTAGTATTACAATGGATTTATTATTAGGCCCTAAAATGGTTTATATTAATTTTCAAGTTATTTCTAAGAAGGTATGATATAATATACTCTTGGATTGATCTTGGATTAATGAAATAGAATCCATCCATTCTATATTTAATATATGTATCAAAATTCTATAAAAACATAATGAATATGTAATTATAGTTGATGATGCACCTTTTTACTATTACAAAATGACATAATCACAATCGAATCAAGTGTCTATAATACCACCTAAATAACTGATTCTAATGGAACAAATGCATAATTATGAAGTTGGTGAATTGAACAACATAAATAATTTATCACCAATGCCCCAAAATCATAATCAAATAACAAGGCCTATCAAGGAAGCTATGCTACAAGTACAAAATCTTAAGCAAATGGAAAAGCCATTTGAGGAAATTATATCACAAGTGACAGTTCCCACATAAATAAAATAATATGTCCAATAAAAGGTACAAAAAACACTAATTGTAACAAAGCTTATTCAGGGAATATCATTATTGGTCAATTTAGAAAATACTTCCATAATTTAATATTACTATAGTAGTGATGACGAGAATTAAATAACTTATAGATGAGTAACTAGGCGAGCTAAATTTAAATCCTATTGATGACTATGAATACTTAAATTATTATTTATTTATGACTACTAGAGTAGGTGGATATCTAGATATATATTCTAATTAAAGTAAATGCAAAGCACCCATTTCTACCCAAAAATATCTACAAGATACTTAAAAAATATGTAATACTATTTTACCACTTTAAGTTCTTAGTAATCATAATACAATGATTACATATCCTAAGCATAAGGTACAAAGGGAACAATCATAAACTCTCATAGATCCACATGCATAAATACACTCAGCAAATCCAAGTAAAAGCATGTTCAAAGTAGAATTTATCAATATAGGTAATTCAATTTAAAAATCAATATCCAAGATTGCTCCTACAAATATGGTTCTAACCATACCAAAGCAACATTCATCTCATTTGGAACTTCTCATGATTGAATCACTTATAGATGGAACATAGCGTACTAATGTTTTGGTTACTCACCTACAAGAGGCTAATATATATAGTATATATCTTATTCAAAATCTTGGATATGATATACAAAATCTCAACCAAGTTACATCATCAAAATAATGCATTGGGTCTATAAAATTACCCTTACATACATATAATTAAATATTAGTGCTTGAAAATATTTATTCTTGGCATCCTTTCCCTTACTTAGTCTATCTACCATTTTGTTACCTTTCAATCTATAAGAGAGTCTTCAGTATCTTGTAAGCATTGAAAATATCATACAAACATCCCTATTTTAGTTGCATTCATCTATATGTAGGCCACAAGATTCTATCATACATGTACCCCTAGTCTCTATTCTTTTGGGACAAGTCCACACTATTTAGATTGTTAGGTTGTGGAGCTAAAAGCTTCACTGATGCCAATGTGGAGGTTTCTGGGTTACATAGCTACCGACATTGGTCATACTGCCGACATCAGTCAGGAGTAGACTGGAAGCTACCGACATCGATTAGGCATCCGCTGACATCAGTCATCTCTAGACATATAGGAATCGACGTCGATCACTTGTGCATTTCCAGAACTACTTGTTACATGAACAATTAGTTTAATGAACAACTAGTTTGCATGTAAAGACTAATTTTAGTCTTGAGTTTGCTTTTCTAATTATTGTTTGTTTTAGGATCTATTTAAGAGACCCATGGGGCTGTATTGTAACAAAAGATCAAAGGATACAAGGATCTAAGGATCAAAGGTCAAGGACTTGTAAAGGATAAGGACAAGATCCTTCCAAGTGTAAGATCAGTTGATCTGTAGGTAGCAAGATCAGGGAGATCTACATGGTAAGCAAGGTCAGTTGATCTACAGGGTGTGCAAGATCAAGGAGATCTATAGGTGTGTGTGTGTGTGTGCAAGGTCAATTAGATCTACGGGGTAGCAAGATAAAGGAGATTTGCAACACAACAAGGAGCAAGATCAAAGAGATCTACTTGTGTATGTAAGGTAGGCAAAGCAACCATTGAGTTGATTGTCATCAGGTACTAGTATTGTAGGCAAAATAACTAGTTGAGTTGATTGTCACAAGGACTGGATTGTAATAGAGAGAGAGAAATCTTGAGGGAAAGAGATCTGTACATTTGAGAGGTGTGAGGAAGAGTGAGATTTCTTCATTGTATTTCCTTCTGGAAGAGTGTTAATACAGATTGTATTATTTCTTGTATCTCATATTTTGTGTTATTTCTAAATTCTAGTTACATGTTATTTTTTGTTTAATTCTATGTTTAGTTGCTTATATAAAGATAATAAATTGTGCTCTAAGGATGAACCTGACAAGTGGTATCAGAGCTTTGTGTTCTAGATCCTGACAAGTGGTATCAGAGCCAGGGTGAAGGTTCTCAGAGCCTGGTGGCTGGTTCGGAGCCAGGGTGAAGGTTATCAGAGCCTGGTTTAGAGTGGGTTAGTGTTTGTTGATTATAGGTTCACGCTTAGGGGTTTATGATTGAGTGGGAGTAAATTAAGGGCAGAAGAAAGTGCACTAAGAATGGAGAAATTCAATGGCAGTATAACCTGCTGGAATTGTGGAAAGAAAGGGCATGTAAAGAAAGATTTTTGGTTGGTAGAAGATCAGCATGAAGGAAATAAAGAAGCAAATGATGCAGGTATTGTTACACAGAGTGCTCTTATATGTTCCTTGGATAAATTAGAATCTTGGGTTTTAGATTCTGGTGCCTCTTTCCATGCAACCCCAAATAGAGTATTTTTCCATGATTATGTCCATGGAAACTTTGGAAAGATTTATTTAAGGGTTGGTGAGCCTTGTCAAATGGTTGGCAAAGGGAAAGTGCAGCTAAAATTGTAGATTGGCAATATATGGGTGTTGAAGGATGTCATGCATGTCCCCATATTGAAAAGGAGTCTAATTTCTACAAGAAAGTTAGGTGATGAGGGTTGCACAGTAACTCTCACAGTAAAATCTTGGAAAGTTTCTAAGGGTGCACTTGTATTAGCAAGAGGTAAGAAAGTAGGTACACTTTATCTATCTACTTGTATTACTAATTCTCCTTATGTTTTATCTACTTCAGATGTAGATACAAAGATGTAGCTCTGTAGGCTTGGTCACATGAGTGAGAAGGGAATGGATGTTCTTAAGTCAAAAGGTAAGCTTTCAGATTTGAAAAGCATAGATCAAGATTTTTGTAAGCAATAAAATAAAGTGAGTTTTCTTGAAACTGGGTCAACAAAGAAGAAGGTAGCTTCTATTGGAGGATCATAGTATTGCATAAAGGGGAAATCTGATGTTTTTGACAAATTTAAGAACTGAAAAGCCTTGGTTTTCAAGGAGAAGATGATGGACAGAGATCAGCTCAAGAGGTTGAATAATTTTGAGTAGGGTAGTGTTGATTTAGACAAGGTTATGATCCAAAATGAGCTCGTGGGTAAAAATGATCACTCACAGGAAAACACAGTTACCGACGTCGGTCAGGTGAGGACCGACATCGATTAGGTAAGAACTGATGTTGGTCATGTGCAGACCAAAGTTGGTGATGTCAGGTAGGTGGACATTGACATTGGTTAGGAAACTGATGTTGGTGAGCAAGTTGACACTGACGTCAGTCAGGGAACTGACGTCGATGATCAGGTGGAATCAACATCAGTCGGGTGCAGACTGAGGTCAGCCAGAGGTGACCGAGATCGGTCACTATCAAAACAAATTTTGGGTGGACAGCAAGCTATCAAGGAGTCTCAAATGCCCATGTGGAAGACTGAAAGGGTAAGTAAGCCTCAAATTCATTATTCCCCTTCTTTATACTACTTGTTGCTCACTGATGGTGGAAAACTAGGAAGTTTTGAAGAGGCAATGCAGGTAGAATCTAGGAAATAGTGGGAGCATGGCATGAATGAGGAAATTGATTCCTTGGAAGAGAACCAAACATGGGATTTGGTAGAGATGCCAGCTGAAAAGAAAGCACTGAAAGATGAATGGATTCATAGGTTAAAGAAAGGAGAGAATGGACAAGTGAGACAGAAGGCCAAGTTATATGGTCTTGAGCAAGCTCTAGGATAGTGGTATAGGTTTGATAGGTTTATGACAAAGCATGGCTTTAGTCAATGTCAATGTGACCATTATGTTTATTTTACCAAGTTGGATAATGGTCACTACATTATCCTGTTATTGTATGTAGTGTATATGCTTGTTGCAGGGTCACACATGCAGGGATTTGCTGAGCTAAAGGTAAAAGTAGCTTAGACATGTGCCAAGAAGGATTTAGGAGGAGCGAAGAAAATCCTTGGCATGAGTATTTCTAGAGATAGGGAAAATCACAGGTTGATTTTGTCTTTAGAGTATTATGTGAATAAGGTAGTGGAGAGGTTTGATATGCAGGATGAAAAACTGATTAGCACACCTATGGTTAGACAGTTCAAGTTGAGCTATAAACAGTGTCCTAAATCACATGATGAGGTTGAGTACATGAGTACTAGACCTGATATTGCCCAAGTAGTGGGAGTTTTTAGCAAGTTTATGGCTAGTTCAGGAAAGGAGCACTGGAAAGTTGTTCAGTGGATTCTTAGGTATCTGAGAGGGACCAACAACAGGTATTTATGCTATGCAAGGTCAAGCACTTCTCTACATGGGTATGTAGATTTGGATATGGTAGGTGACTTGGATGATAGGAGAAGCACCACAGGATATGTGTTCACTATTGGTGGAACTACAGTTAGCTAGATTTTAGAGATGTAGAAGGTTGTTGCAGTCACAGTGGCTAGCAAGGATATGAACCCTACTAATATGTTAACAAAGTCGGGAACAAAGGAGAAGTTGAATCTTCATTCAACTTTTGTTGGTCTTCAAGACTGAACTTGAAGATGGGGATATAAGCCAAAAATAGATTAGAGGACATTGTTGTATAGGTATAGGTGTAGTTATTTATCTCCAAGTGGGAGATTGTTAGGTTGTGGAGCTAAAAGCTTCACTGATGCAAATGTGGAGGTTGCTGGGTTACATAGCTACCGACGTCAGTCATACTACCGACATCAGTCAGGAGTAGACCAAAAGCTACCAACATCAGTTAGGCATTAGCTAATGTTGGTCATCTCCAGACAGACAAGAATCGATGTCAGTCACCTGTGCATTTTTAGAACTATTTGTTAGATGAACAGTTAGTTTAACAAATAGCTAGTTTGCATGTAAAGACTAATTTTAGTCTTGAGTCCACTTTTCTAATTATTATTTGTTTTGGGATCTATTTAAGAGACCCATGGGGTTGTATTGTAAAAAAGGATCAAAGGATTAGAAGGATCTAAGGATCAAAGGTCAAGGACTTGTAAAGGACAAGGACAAGATCCTTCCAAGTGTAAGATCAGTTGATCTCTAGGTAGCAAGATCAGGGAGATCTACATGGTAAGCAAGGTCAATTGATCTGGAAGGTGTGGAAGATCAAGGATATCTATGGGTGTGTGTGTGTGTGCAAGGTTAGTTAGATCTATGGGGTAGCAAGATCAAGGAGATCTGAAACACAACAAGGAGCAAGATCAAGGAGATCTTCTTGTGTATGTAAGGTAGGCAAAGCAACCATTGAGTTGATTGTCATCAGGTACTGGTATTGTAGGCAAAACAATCGATTGAGTTGATTGTCACAAGGACTGGATTGTAATAGAGAGAGAGAACTCTTGAGGGAAAGAGATCTGTACATCTGAGAGGTGTGAGGAAGAGTGAGATTTCTTCATTGTATTTCCTTCTGGAAGAGTGTTAATACAGATTGTATTATTTCTCGTATCTCATATTCTGTGCTATTTCTGAATTCTAGTTACATGTTACTTTTGGTTTAATTCCATGTTTAGTTGTTTATACAAAGGTAATCAATTGTGCTCTAAGGAGGAACTTGACAAGTGGTATGAGAGCTTTGTGTTCTAGATCCTAACATAGATAGGGCCACACTACACCGTGGTGTTGTCTACCATTCTCTAATAGTCATTTTTAAAAATTAAGTCATTACAATATGACTTTTCCATGCATATTATCAAGTTGGTTAGTGAAACTATTCTAAATATTCTTCTATAAAATCACATCAAGGATACTAATGATATCCCTATTGAATCTCTCTAGAAAAATCACTACACACTAATCAAAAGAGCACTATTCAATCCTAATTAAACTTTAAAACTAACTAATAGTCTATAACCAAGTCTAAATATTTTTTATTATAGGTCAAGGGTATCTATTTTAAATCATTTCAATAAATCATATAGCTAAAGTCATTCTAGTTACATAATAATAGATCACGCAATCACTTTATGAGGGAGAACTATATCAACATGAGGCCCATTTAGGCTATGTAAGCAATGCTTAGTCATAATGAGTTTTTAAGGACAACTTGGATATCCTTTCTAACCCATTTTTATTTCATTTTATTATCTAATGACCATATAGTGCATGTGTAGGACTAGGTTTCGATATTTTTAGGTCTTATGTGCAACACTATGCCACACAAATCTCAATAGTCAAGCTTCAAAAATTGTTGCACAGGTTCAGATCCATAAATCATGAATACAATCAATTAGGGCATGGCCATAATAGCCACATAAGGCCTTAGCATTCCCTTGTTTACCTCTCCTAGAATTCTCATAGAAAAAGTGAATTATTTTTTGTGATAGTACTATGTTTTAGGTCATTTTATATAATTTGTAATTCTATAAAGTCTACATAGTCAGATCTATTACTATTTTAAAGAACACTCTCTAACCCTAGCTTAATTTACTATTTTTAGAAAGTTTCAATTTCTTTTAGTTTACCATATTTTGAATGTATTTTAATATCAGATCATTACATATCATCATTTAAATTTAAATAGTTTAATTCAAATTAGTTTAAGTCATCTTAAATTAAAAGGGTTAAACATTCTGTGAACCTACTATTTTTAGAACATTACTTACTATTTTTATTGATTTTTGGGATAAGATATATTTCAAATTTGTGTAAATTTTTGACACTCAAAGAAAATAACCTTCAATCTTGGATAATATCTGATAGGAAATGATTCAATTTATTTAACCTTGGATTAAATTAAACACTGAAGAAATTGTCTTGTTACTTTAGATCATTTTTAAATAGAAGTTATTTCTTTCGACCTTGGGTTAAAATTTGTTTGATTTTTTAATATAAAAAAAACTTTTACTTTCTTCTTTTAGAAACTATTTTCTAATAGTTTTAAAAATACTTATTGAGTGTTGTGAAGGGCTACACAATATTTGTTTATAGAAACCATGGCATGAGGGGTTTACCCTAATACTCATAGCCATAATACAACACTAAACATGAAGTTTAGTATTCATATTCCTCAAACTATATCTGATGTACCTAGGGTCCCTTGTTTACACCAATAGGAATCATCTTTTATCTAATAATATGTGGTGTATTTGAGATAAGCGTATCACCTAGGGAAGTTATTCTCAATTTACCCTTAACAATGGGGTTAGTGGGATACATGTATGGTTATACCTTTTTATTTAGTTCTATGAAACATTGGGTCAACATTAATCAACCAATGATCAAGTATATATGAGAGCATAAAAACCATTCAAACCCTTGCCTAGAACACCATCATACCATTTTTTTCTTGTATTATATTCATAAACATTAACATTGCTTGATTTACATTATAATGTATTCATATTCATTAACATTACTTGATCCATTGTATTGTATACCTCCAAGGTGTAGTGTTAGATTAAATGGTATTTATAATTCACATATTTATCTCCTTTTGATTTCTTCTACAATGTAAAGTCAATAAATTTTATTTGAAAATGCTACTATTGAAATTCCTTGGGACTTAATAGATGAGGTTCATATTGAAACTAATAATGAAAGTAATGAAGAGGACTATGATAATGAAAAAGAAATGCATATTAACCCCAATGCGCTTAATAGAGTAGATCAAGATCAAGTAAAAGAATTATCTATTTTTTCAAAGTCTTTAAGAGAGCCCCAATAAGGTGAATACAGTAATTGGTCTTATTCTAGCAACAAAATTACAATATCAAGCTAAGTTATCACCTTTTATACCACAAGGATTACCTTTTCGGGTTGTCAAATCCCCTACCCCTAATGTTACTACTTTTATTATTATATACATTCCTATTTATACACTTATATATAATTATATAGTAACATATCTTGGTTTGGGGACATTACTTGGTCTCCAAATATATCTATGCTTTTGCCCACTCATGCTACTTACACTCCTCTTGTTGGAGTTAATCACTAGCTTAGGTTAATATATGCTTAGGTCTATTTGAGATTTACTCATTTAATGTTTGTATATGGTTGGATATTTTTCCCATAAATTTGTTATCACTATTTTTTAAAAGGCTAACCCATCTCTCTCTCCTATTTGTAGGTACTCTAGTAGTGCATATTGTATAAAGGAGAAGAGGAGAATAATTTTAGCATTGTATAGTATATTTCTGTTAATAGATAGTTTATTCTTTGTGTGCAATGCATTAGCTTCATGGCTATGGTAATGGATTATTGGAGAGATCTTGGTTGAGGAGTCTTCTTAACTCTATCCTGGTATCATAGTAGTATCCAACTTCTATTTTTCTAACTACTATTTTTTGCATTGTTTGTCCATTCCTCATATAAGCTATATGGTTCTTTTTTAGATCTAAGTTTTTAATTCATATTTAAGACACTTATATTGTGGAGGGTTTCTAGTTTTGAATATGTTTAGATATAATAAATCATAATGATTTGCATTTTATTTGGTTAGATCTGTTGTGCTGGTCATACTTTATTTTTAGAGAAATTATAAAGTCTTTTTCAAAAAATTATGATTATTGTGCAAATTAGTTTTCTCCTCACATAGTTGTCTAATTACAAAAATTATTTCACTGATAGAAAAAGGAATTTGAGAAGTTTGTATAAAGTGGTCATAATAAGGATTCAAATAATTATCCAAGGAGATATCAGGGTTTGAAGTTGACCTTGTGATTTTTTTTTGGCAATTTTTTTATGCGCGATCAAGAAAAAAATCAGATCTTATATTTAAAGTTAAGATTTAATGTGGAAGATTGTTTTTTTTCCTTTGCTACAAATTTCCTTTAAATTCACTTTTTATAGATCTGATATAATTAATTTATTTTTTCCAAGCATTTAATATTTTTTGGTGCAATTTTTTATTTTTGATCTATTTATGATGGGAAAAGTTATAAAATCTATATCTTTTGATCAATAACTCAAAATTGAGTGCTATTTTTTCAAAAGTATATGTTTTAATGCCTAATATATTGGTATCATTTATTTTATAAAAATACACTAAAATATAAAGTTATAAATTTGAGCAGGGGGGGGGTCTAATACAATAACCTTGAGGGGTTTGTTATTTCTGTCTTGTCCACCTTCATGTATATGCGGGGATTTTGTTCTTCACCCACTATTGTACTTTTCACTGTCTCGGATGTATTTTTGGCTATGTCTGACGTCCCTTTGAATGTACTTTATAATTTGTTATTTTTTGGCAAATGATTCTTTGAAATGTGTTTTTTCAAACATGATGGCTTTCTTCACCATTTACCACACTCTTCTAGTAGCCCATGACATGCTCTATTCTAGATTGTGCATTGACACTTTAACACAATTATAGTTTATATCATGTCTCCATCAAGGACCCTTTTTTGGCACCTTATTTTTGGAGCAACTCTCATGATTTATGCTAATTTCTTTGATAGGTCGATAATCTCCTTATTTGGATCTATTTTAATGTATACAATGCCTTCCTTATCTTAATGTGGTATTTTCATACATGGGACATATTTTACTCATACTAAATTATAAAGTTTCATATGGGGTTTGCTTTTAAATCTTGGTTTACCTTCATGTATGGGTACATTAGTTTTTGCACCCTTTACTATTTTAGTTGCTAGTCTCTCCCATCACCATCAGGGCCATCTTCTTAAGAGATTTTATCTATATTTTTGACACCACTTTTTTGAAAGTTGATAATCTTCCACAAATTAAAGTGTATTTATTTTAGTGAATCTCAGTGTCATCTTATCTTCTTCGATAGTTTGATAGTCTCTTTCAACGTGATATGGAGTTATTCTGGTGCATACAATGCCAACTTGTTTAGTGTTCAAATAGTGGATTTAACCCACTTGTATATACATTTTTCATCCACTCCACACATTTAGCATTATGGGGGGATGTACATAATTTTTTTTGGCATCACTCCACATAATCAAAAGTATGGGGGGGATGTGGTGTAGATCCTACTTCTTATGTATTGAATGTCACTTACACCAAGTAATACTCTTTTATATTTTTGACACCATTGATAGTATTTTTGATTGAATTTATTCTAGTGAAGTCCAGTGCCAATAGATGTTGTGATTGACTAGCAGATTCAGACCATTCATGTTGATTGAGTTATTTTATTACTTATGAGTACCTGGAGTATGGGTTGCTTCAACATCATCTTTTGGGGGCTTTTTATCTCTCTTCTTTTTTTCTCTCTTTTGGGAGGGAGTTTTTCCTATGGGTTTTCTCATTTTTATCCACTTTATGATATCTCCTTTGTACATGGGTATCCTCATTAGGCCTAGTATCCAAGACCCATTTTGTTTTTTCTCTATCTAATCATAGATTAAGGGAGGGTGTTGGAGTTGATCACTAGTTTAGATTAATCTATGCTTAGGTTTATTTGAGATTTAATCATTATTTAACGTTTGCACATGGTTGGAACTTTTTCCCATAAATTTTTTATTACTATTTTGGAAAGGCTAACCCATATCTCTATCCTATTTATAGGCACTCTAGTAGTGCATCTTGTATAAAGGAGAAGAGGAGAACAATTTCAAAATTGTATAATCTATTTATATTAATAAATATTTTATTCTTTGTGTGAAATGCATTAGATTAATGGTTATTATAATGTATTAGTGGAGAGATCTTGGTTGAATATTCTTCTTAACTTTATCACCTCCTATTACATATTCCAATACTACTATAGAGCATAACATTCTTGCATTACAAGCTAAGTTGGCCCATATTGAGCAATTCATTTCTCATGCTAGCCATTCCATGGACTCATGTTCCTTGTTACATAACCCTTTGGAAACCAAAATTCCATCTTATCAATTATCTATTGTATTTGTGGCTCCAAGGTTTCCTCTTTATGAAGGCAAAGGTGATCTTGAATAACATTTATGTGCCTTCCATGCAACTTATCTAGATTAAGTAGACAATGATAAATTGTTGACAAATATTTTTTCAAGAAGTCTCAAAGAATATGATCTTAGATGGTTATATAATCTTCTTATTTATCCAATAAAATCTTTTAATCCTTTAACAAATTTGTTTTTGACATAATTTTCTATCAACATTGGTGAAAATTTATAATATACTCAAATTACAATGTTCAAAAAAGGGTTTTATGAAATAATCAATGAATATGTGCTAAGGTACAAGACTATGCTTACCAAAAATGAAAAATAAAGTGGTTAATAATGAGCTTCAAGATGTTTTTTCACAAATCTTGTTCTCTCCTCTTCAAGAGTCCATTATGTTTGATATGTTCAAATCCTTCTATGAACTATGCCATATAGTCAAAGAGCACAAAGTCAAAGTAATTACTTTGGAAAAACTCAAGTACATCTCAAATGTTCCTTATACTTCAAGTGTCAAGTTTCAAAGTAATAAAAATTATACGATCAAGCCAAATGAAAGCAAGAATGAAGAAAAAATTATAATTAATGATATATCACAACCACCTCAAATGTTTCAACTATAAGCTCTACCAAGGAGGTAATTCTCATGATTTCCATCACCTCCTCATTTTTTGTTACAAAAGTTCCTATAATGTAATGTAATCACTCTTCCTCCACTAATGGAAACAAATATGTCTAGACCCAAATCTATTTTTTTGATGAAAATGCATATTATGACTATCATAGATGCAATGGAAATTATACAAATATATGTTTTAGACTGAAGTGTAGGATTCACAATCTCATTGATGAAAATATCATAAATATTGGCACACCTATTGAATAGGATTAACCACAAGAAAATGATAATTCAAATATCAAAATGTACAAATATCCTTTTCCAACTCATAAGGCAAATACAAAGGATAATTATGAATCTTATTATGTATACAATGCCCATCCCCCTCCTCCTCCATATAAACACCCACTTTATAGTATTATTGGTATTGTTACAAGTAAACAAGCATCACATCCTATGATCACATTTGATGATAGTGAATTTGTTGATGATGAATCAAATAGATTGCACTTTTTATTCAAACATATGATAATAATAAATCCATCCATAGTGTCATAATACATAATGAATCAAGTTAAAATTCATGCAACATAATACTTGTGAGATGATAAATTTGAGTAATGGATTTATGATTATGCAATTATATCAAAATCTACCCAAATTATCAATCCATTATTAAAATTAGAAATAAAAGGATCAAAATGCATTAAAAAATAATGAAACATTTATACCTACATCACATTACTTTAGCTAAATGCTTCAAATCAAGATCTAACAAAATAAAGATTCAATGTTTAATTGATTTCTTGATTGTAGATTCATATTTTCAGCATGATGTTAGCTTGCTTAAGAGACTTGGATTGCATGGATTTCCTTACATTCCTTTTGTTAAGAGGGAGGAGGGAAGATCAATGGCCAACATTCAAAGTTGGGTGTAGGGAGATCTATCGTGGAGAATTATTAAAGGAATTAAAAATTCTTTGGATGATTATAGAGGAGGGAATGTTCTAGAGGTAGAAGCCTCTAGAGTCTTTGTAGTTGTTTAATCTTGATTAGTGGATGATTAGTCATGTGATTAGGGGTTATAGAGAATCTAGGAGAGTATGAGAGGCTACTCATAGGATAAAGTAGGTGGGAGGGAATTTTAAATTCCTATATAATGGATAAGTGGGGTTAGTTAGTGGATAATTGGGAATTAGGTGGATACTAGGTACTAGGCATGTAGGAGAGCCTAGGGGATAGGCAAGATTTCATGAATTTAAAATTCAGTAGTGGGCCTAGGAATATTTATTAAGAAAATGGAATGTTAATAAGAGGATAAATGAGGAGATTAATAATAGGTGGGATATATGTGGGATATGAAATATGGAGAAGGGACTTAGATAATTGGCTAGGAAGGGGTTAAATGGGCCATGTTAGGTAGAATAATGATATGATGAGTTAACTAATGGATTATTTGATATAATTATATGAGAATAGTGATGGGATATTATTGGATGAAATTAATGATAGAGGTAAGTGAGAAAATTTAGATGCATACATTTTTATCCTCTTTGAAAGGGCATTATGAGTGTACAAAGTGTAATGAGTAATGGTATTCCAAAGAAGAAAGACACTCATGGATGAATGCTAGTAAATAATGTTAGTGGATACATGGTTCCCCTTAAAGGGGACATGTAGGGAGGAAGGAGACAAATAGCCCCTATAAAGAGGAAACAAGGGGTGGGATGTGTGAAGAGATATGGGGTTGGTATTTTATATTGTCTTGATGATGAAATTGAAATGAGCAGTAAACTACAAATTGATGATGCCCCTGACAAAGGCATATGCAATGGGAGTGGAAATGATTGTTCGTAGTTGTCAACACATCCTAAAGGGGAATCAACTATAACATGATGATGATGACAAGACAAAATGTTTCAAGCTTTAGACATATCCTAGGCAAGGACACATTCTAGGGAGAGATGCAAACTAAGATGATAAAGGCCATGAGATTTTGATATATCCTAAGTAATTATGCATGTATGGGAGAGAATCAATCCAAAATAAGATAATGATTTGATAAGATTAATGATGATTGTATCTCAAATATGAATTCAGGTGATATGATGAAAGAGATGAGAGAACATAGTTTATATGATCGAGTGACCAAAATATGAAGGGGAATAATTGGATTGCATTGTATCAAATCAATGATCCATAATGTGATTAATAGTTTGATTCCCCTAACAAGGAAACATGTACGGGAGTGAGAGATGATAATGAAGTTATGGTCATAGTCATGCTCCAATCAAAGGAGGAAACCATAAAATTTAAATGATGATTTTACAAATTAGTGATAATGGATGAATAATGAAGAAAAGATGAATGTTGTGATTTATCAGGCCAAATTCATAGGTGTAAGCTATTGATGAAAATATTAGGGAGATGATTACAGGGATGGTGATTGATTAATAGACTAGTTGACTAATGATTGATATTAGAGATCAAAGATTTGAATGATGAAAGACTTGAGTATGATAAGTTACCATAGATATGTGATGATGAATGATGGGAAAAGAAGAGAGAGTGGCTAAGTTGACCTTCAGGCACACCATGTGACTAAGTGCTACCTACATAGTCTGAAACGACCTCAGGCCAATGTAGTTTGAACTAGATGATAAATGTTAAGATAGACTAGAGGAAGAGGATGATAATGACTATTAGACATGTTAATTATTAGATATGGGGATGATTTAACTTAGATGTTAGACATGAAGATAAAGGACTAGGAGAAATTAAGGGAGATGAGATGTTAGATGTTGATGACTACAAAGATTGATAGATGGTATGTGAAGTACTTACTAACTATAAAATTCTCAAGCAAGATCTACCTCAAGTGGATCTAACCATTATGTAGATAATAGATGAACCTTAGTTCATTATTCCACAACAACTTCTACAAATCATATAGGAGATGGAGATAAATGCATAGGTACAGTCTTTATAGATACCTTTAGTAGTAGATACATCAGGAGTCACTAGGCTAGTAACTACTCAATAATAATAACCTCCATAGTATCTAAGTAAAACAACCCCCCAATCATAATAGTAATCTTTTCACACTACATTTTTATAACTTTCAATACAATCAATTTTTTTGAAAGTTAGTCTAAACATTAGAAGTGAGGCCAGAAAGGTTAAAAACCCATAAAGGGTAGCCACTTGGTTATGCTAGTCTATTGAAAACCTGAAAGGGTGGTAGGATAGTATGTTACTTAGTTGAAAACATGAAAGGGTGGCTAATTTGTGTGTAAAGGGTGAAAATTGGTAAAAAACACTTGGAGTGATTAATGTACTTCTATTTTTGACATATCTTTCTAGCTCAGTTTAGATCAACTTTCAATTTTGTCTCGGGACAAGATAAATAATTAAGTCTAGCAAAGTGTTGGTTGAATAATGAAGCTTTCTAAAACCATGAAGTATATAAGATAAACACATGTATGAAGAGTTTGATTTTGTATTTTGTATATATTTGTACATATTTGAGATATAAGTCTAAATGGATAAGTGGAGAATGTGAAGAGTCTTTCATTTTGTATCTAGGAAGGTGAAGATATAATAAGATTGTAAAAGGATATAAATAGTAATTTGATGTAATAGAATTTGGTTTGATGTGTTAATAGAGATTAATAAAAATTGTCTTGTTATTGGTTTCCCTTATCTTCTTTTATGTATGGTGTATGCACAATTATGTACTCTATTTTATTTTAATTTTATAATCAAATGCAATATTAGTTATGGTTCTATTATATTATATCTACTTATTCCTACTCTTAAGTCTATTTGAATGTGTCATAGATGGTTTGTACTAATTCTATCTCCTTGTCACATTTTTATACTTTCCACTAAGAAATATATCCCTATAATTACCATGTTCTAGTGTAATTACAAGAACCTCTATTAACAATAGATGATGATATATATGGGATGATAAATGTCTTGGAGGAATGATTGGATATTAGACAAGTAAACTGGGATGATCGATTTGATGATGGGATGAAGATTATTAGATGTTAGGTAGGTGATAGAGGATAGGATAAATGATAAGTGTAGTCCATTATAAATCTATCATTACTGTAATAGGCCTCATCATAGTCTAATCAATTTGATGTAAATATATCACTAAGAAGTATTCCCCATGATATAAGTAGGACTAAGAAGACCTTTTGCCAAAGTACATGATTATAAAAGGGGAAAATAATGAACTCTACATCATCAAGGGCACTTAAAAGCATCATTTTATCTTTTGGTGTCATCATAGAAATCCTAGTTTATTGAATCCTTGATGAAAGGGACATGATGTAAGACTAATAAAATAATATAAACACAAATGAAAAAATAAAAACATACAGATATATACATGATAAAAGACATACAAACAAGTCAAACAACATATAACATACAAGCATCTAATTATAGTGTCACTATGTATTGTCTAATTATACTAATGAGATTCAATGGGATGAGTGATCAAGTGATGAGATGGACTAAATTGTTCATGATGATAGACTTAGACAAGGGTATGGAGTTAGATTAGACTAGTGAGTTTTACTAGGGTGAGGTTATGGATAAGGAGTTGGGTATGAAGATTAGAACATAGGACAAGACAAGATGACAAAATGATAAGACCACTAGGAAATAAGACAATACAAGATGATAAGATGGATAAAACATTAGAAATGATGATTGGGATATTTAGGACAAAATGACATATGACAAGAAAATTGAGATGATTTGGGATTTTTTTGGAGTATTTCAATTTTTAGGTCTTTTGAGATATAAGTATGTACATTATACAAACATGGTTACTATCAAAGGGAATAAAAATCCTAGAAACTAGGATAAATGTATATTGAATTATGGATGGGATAAAAAAATATGACGTAAAATTCTTTAAAAAGTTGATGGATGAGGAAGAAAGGACTAAGGATTGCCAACAGACACATTGTGAAGGACCTGATATCTAATTACTTGAGTGTCCATTAGATGATATTAAAAGATGATTATAGAACATTTCTCAATACATATTCCACTTCCTTATGAAGGTAAATATGAGAGCAATGATAGATATAATAGGACACATGATCAACGGTAGATGATAGGTAATAAAAATGGATAAAGGGATGTGACATGGATGGAATTGATAAGGAATGAATTTTGCTCCCAAATATTGAGGTACAGTGTAGATAATATATTATTTTACCATGACATCATAAATTGGTTTTCATCATGTTACTTTCCCAAGGCACCATAAGACTAGTTTTCACCATTGGATGAATGATTTTTTTGACTTTATTGACGGCATCTTGATCATTGGATATGGGTGAGATGTAGGATGTAGACATTTTTGTGATGTTCTAAAAACACCTATTCTAGATATATGTGTTATTGGGACCATTTTATTTATGATATATTCATTTATATCCTTGTAACCTTCATTGATTCTTGATTGAAACCTCTTTAGACACTAGACCAGGTGTCTTCATCACCCTATAAGAGAATGATTCTTGGGTTTGTGAGGCGTGTAATGGATGGTTATAGGGTTTATATTTAATGGTGATATATAGGACTTGAATGGATGATCATATTATGTTAGGAAATTGTGATGGGTGATAGGGAGGTGGGACTAACAGATGCATAAAACATTGGACATGTTGGATATTTCATGTTTGATTGGTGTCATATGAAAAAGACTTTAAGAGATCCAAAACACTTTGAATTTGAGATTTATCTTTGGTCCAATTATTATGAATATTATTGGTCATCTTGATACTACTTTATCATTGTTTTTATTTTCATACTTGATTATATCTCAAATGCCCTTTGGTTCCTGGCATTGGGCTTCATCAGAGAAGATTGATTTTTGACTTGATAGATGATTATTATTTTGACTTTGATGGTCCCCTAGTGCCTCAAATAGGGTTTCACTATGGGAATAAACTTTTTGATTAGATTGATGATTTGAATTTTCTTGATTTTTACTTGTTGGATCAAAGGTGATTTGATCATCATGAATGACTTTTTGAATATGATCTTGGACCTTTGTATTAGTGGCATATGTTATATTACTCAGGGAAGAGTCCAATGGTGTATTTTCATGTTCATCCCTATGGAGGGAGGTTATTTAATGATCATTTATAATAAGAAAAGGATCTATTATGGATGAAGGTAGGGGATATGGTATGATGAGGTCAATGAGTGGTGGTAGGGAAACATGGTCCTAATAGGGGTTCCTAGGAGAACTAGTTTCAACATTGAAGAAAATAAGCTTGAGATCAACAAAAGGATCACTAAGACTATTTTTAAGACAAACATTCGATGTAAGATCAAATCCACTTTGACTATCTTCAATAAATAAATATTTTAAGAACTCTATTATGACTTCATCATCCTAGCTGGGGTCAAAATATATGCCTTGTGATTAGGTGAAATTTGGATTAGATGCACTATCAAATAGGTATATGTCATACTGATCTACAATATCTATGAAGGATGATGTTTATGATGAATAATTTGATTCAGATATGGGCATTGAACATGATCTTGACTCTAATCTTGATCTAATGTACATGAGATGATGTTGCTAGTAGAAGATTCTTTATCTGTAAGTGACCTCCCCAAATGGGGTCTTTGAGATTATGGGTGAGAGGAATATGATGGAGGGAAAATAGATTCACCAAAGATAGATCCATGGAAGAAATATTCATTAAATAAGGGAAGGATAGATTCATTGGTAACAGAATCATCTTTGATGGAGGATTTATCAAAGATGGGGGGACCATGGAATATGGATGTGGTGTCTTGACCTTGGTTTAGAAAGGGAAGGGATTGATTGTGATTGTGAATATAACCTTGGCACTCCTCTTCTTGTTCAACCATATATGTAGACTCATATGATCTATTTTTAGTTTCAATATCACCATGGTCAATGAGATCTTGGACATAGTTTTGGAAATTATGACATCGACTAATGGTATGCCCCCAAGTTTGATGATATATATAGTAGTGATTTTATTTATATCAAGAGGGATTAGGATTTGTGGGATTAAGAGTCATATGGGTGGATAGACCATCATGTCATTGGAAACAAGCTTGTGGAAGAGGGCTTATAAGGATATAGGAAGATGAGTTTATGGCTTCTCTTCACTTCATGACTTAGATGTGGAAGGATTGGACATTTGATCAAATGGTTTTTGATGTGACTAGGTGGGTGGAATAGTAGTAGATGAGGTGTCCAAGATAAGATTCCCTTTACTAGTGTAGGAAGGGGTAGATGACTAGTTATGACTAGTGGATGGAGGGTTTTAATTGGACTAGGTGGTATGAAGACTAAGAGTTGATTGATGTGGATGGGTGAGGACTAGAGGTAATGTTAGGTGGATGAGGTCAAAGCATATAGGATGTGGAGTAATCATTTCAAGGAGGAAAGAAAGGATAAAATCCCTATTGGTGATGAGGTAATGCTCAATCATGGTATCAACTAAATATATTTTGGATTTTATGTATAAATATGAGAGAAAGTATGGATGTTATGGTTCATCGAACCCAATCAATAGGTGTGGCGGATTGAATGGAAATATTAAGGGATGAATATGGGATGTGTGGATCACATTTAAATAAAGGTTTGTTTTAATCTAATCTGAATTTTGACTAAATGTTTGACATGGTGTGATGTTTGAAGTAGTAAGACTAGATAAAGTAGACCAAATTAGGATGTGAGCTAGACTTCAATGATTTTAGTTGGATTTGATTCGTCAAGCTATGACAAGCTCTAAGATTCTATAGGGGGCTAGACTAACCTAAGAGACTAATTTCAACTATGGATTTATTAGATTAAGATTATCTTAAGACTAATATGATCGACTTAAATAAGATGATATGAATTGATTAATAGGTTAATGGGATTGTGATTATGACTCAAACTTGATTAGACACAAGCAAGATTATAATCAAGAACTTGATGTGGAAAGAGTTATTTACTAGTGTGGATGAGGACTAATGTATGACTATAGACTTGATGGGATGACTAGTATGGTCAAGGTGATGACAAGGTAAAGACTATGACTAGACTAAGTTTCAAAGTATAAAGTGATGGACAAGGTGATTAGGCTATACAAGGTCAAGACAAGTTACAAGGTGTTGACTAAGGTGAATTTTGTGATGGGTAATATGGTTTAGACTAAGAATATAAGGAAGAGTATTACAAGACAAGATGATGTGAGGATATGGTGACAAAAAGGACTAGGATGTGACCAAGATTGGTTATAGATAAGTTGAATTAAGTTATAAAGATGATGCTAGTGATGATTAAGGTTGAGGCTAAGTGAATAATATGAGGTTGTACTATGATGAGATGTCATATAGGTATGCCAATATTAGATGAAGGTATGTAAGTGATGGTGGTATGACTAGAGCTAGATGGATGAGACTAGCATAGGATGCGACTAATATAAGAGTGATGATGAGTGATATGATAAGATTTGAGATGAGATGAGCATAAATGATGTACACACATGTACAAAGAAAATATGTACAAAAGGATATTGACAAGGATGTACAAAATGATATGATGATGAGACAACAATATACAACAAGATGCTATGAGATCTAGATAGGTGTGTATAATCTTGGGAAAAAGATAACTCAATTCAAAAACAACATTTGTCCAACAAAAACTCACCAAATCAAGTAAAACACAAACCTAAGCTTATTAAACTAATTTGGAGTGTAACTTAATGGTTTCACTATCTAATGGCTTTGTACGTGAGCATGTATACTAGTGACCCATTATGGAATCTACCAAACCCTCACAACCCCATATTCTCATGATGATCACTTGGGAGATGATGTTGACTCTGATAAAAATTCACCTATTATGACCGATGGTATTATTATAGGTTTAAACATAAGTTTTATTGTTTGGGACTCAAATCTATAGGGTGCTATCTGATGCTTAGGTCAAAGAATTAACTCTTTCCCTTCATTGAAGACCTATATGGGGTCAACCACTTAGCTTAATGACAACTATCCCTAATATTTATACTCTACTAGAACACAAAGTGTGGATTTGTGTATGGTGGTGAAATCCATGGTCACAATCCCCCTAAGACTATGACAAGTGTGTGGGTGTCACCTCCACATCACATTGCCCCTAAAATCAAAATTTGGGGTAAAAAATAAGCAAACATAAATTTATTTAACTGATTATTTGATTATTTGAGATAAAGTAACACAATCAAATCAAAGATATATATATATATATATATATATATATATATATATATATATATATATAAAGTAGATTCAAAATATAAATTTTATACAAAATCCTTGATCTTGCTAAAAAGGTTAGCAATCCATTATAGGGATTCCCACTTAGGTGTCCTTCACAAAAATTGTTAGTAGTTTTTAAGCAATCAAAACCACCTTTAACACCTACAAAACCACCTTTACATAGTGACATAGAGGTAGAATTTCAAAACTAATTCTAGAGAGACAAAATTGTAGATGACAAGTCAAAATTATGACTACAAAATAAGCAATTTTTTAGATGGTTAAATTGACAGTGATCATGTGATTAGTCAAAATTGCCTACGGTCAATCAAAAATGCATTTGGGAATCAAAATTACATACAACAAGAGGCAATTTTGAGACTTATAGAAAAAACACTAGATTCTACAATAAGTTACAAAATGAAATGCTCAAAGTTATAAGAGAGATATGATTCTTGCTGAAGTAAGTTTCTACAAGATACTATCAAGTTAATGTATTATGCAAACTATCTAAATCAAAATTTATGATTTATCTTCAAAATCGACTCTATGGATCAATATCACCTCTTTTGAGAGGTAATTTTACACATAAAAAATGATTAATATATATACAAAATGTTTATGAGACTATTAAAGTTATTTATGATATTCAAAACTAGATTGTTAATAGGGATCAAACTATCAAAAACTAAATATTAGGAACCCAGATTAATAATACTTGTTGTCTAACTACTGAAAAACTCACCTCTATAATTATTAATACTATAAATATAAATCAAAACTATGACTGTAGATAATCAGTATTGCACAATATAGTAAAAGGGTTATTTTAGGGGGTAATAAGTCTTGATTGCACAAAGTATCCACATTCCAATTATTAGAGCACAAGTGAATAGAGGCAAAAGGATTGTTAGAAGGCAAAAACATAGGTTTAGTTAGTGATCTTTTTTCAAAATGAAAACTACACTTTGCAGAGGAAAAACCACAGATGGTATTCAATATTGCAATTTGGTAGAATCAATTTTGATTAATATAAGAAAGCTACTTATTTCAAAGTGATAAAAGATTTATTAACTCCCTTTAAGAAAACTAGGTTAGTTTAGAGTTATAAAAGGTAGTAAGAAGTCAAAATGCTTAGTATTGGTCTTAGTGTGATGCTTAATCAAAATTGTAACTATACTAAGCAAAATCATTTATGGATTTCAAAATCACCTCTATCAAGGGGAATTTTGAAGAGGTGACAAAAATTGACAAAAAAGGTTAACGACTAGTGGTCAAGTCTGTGTGGTTAGTCAAAAATATAATTGTGATGTATAAAACTGCCTCTGCAAAATTGTAATTTACAGTGTAATTCTATTTTTCACTAGAGGATGTGATTTTTGAAATTTTGAGTCCAAATTCACCTTCAATATAACCTAAAATATTAATACACACACTTCATACACACCATGCCAGTTCAAAAGGAGGGCTTCCACTATGGTTACCAAATGTGCAATGATAAATTTGAGTAATGTATTTATTATTATGTAATTATATCAAAATCTACCTAGATTATCAATCTAATATTAAATTTTAGAGCCAAAAGGATAATAGTACATAAAAAATAATTAAAAAATCATACCTACATCACAATCCTTTATCCAAATGCTCCAAATCAAGAGCCAACAAAAAAAATATTCAATGCTTGATTGATTACTTGATTTTAGACTTAGATTTTCAGCATGATGTTAGCTTATTCAAGAGACTTGGATTATATGGATTCATTGATTTTCTCACATTTTTTTTTAAATTTTTAATGGAGGATGGGTTGGTTATTTATAGAGAGGGAGGAGGGAAGATCAATGGCCAAAAATTGTGAAGAATTATTTAAGGAATTAAAAATTCTTTGGATGATATTAAAGGAGGGAATGTTCTAGAGGTAGAATCCTCTAGAGTCTTTGTGGATGTTTAATCATGATTAATGGGTGATTAGTCATGTGATTAGGGGGTTCTAGATAGTATAAAGGAGTAAAAGAGGCTACTCATAGGCTAAGATAGGTGGGAGGGAATTTTAAATTCCCATATAATGGATAAGTGGGGTTAGTTAATGGATACTGGGGAATTAGGTGGAAACTAGTTACCAAGCATGTAGGAGAGCCTAGGAGATAGGCATGATTTTGTGAATTTAAAATTCACAAGTGGGCATGGGAAGATTTATTAAGTAAATATAATCTTAATAAGAGGATAAATTAGGGATCAAAATTTGTAGGATATATGTGGGATGTGAAATATGGTTAATGGACTTAGATAATTGGCTAGGAGGGGGTTAATGGGATATGTTACGTATAATAATGATAATAGGAGTTAATTAATGGATTATTTTTTGGAATTAGATGGGAATAGTGATGGAATATTATTGGATGAAATTAGTGATAGAGGAAAGTGAGAAAATTTAGATGCATACAACACTCAATTTTCTTTGTTATACATAACAATATTTACAAGACACTTATAGAGTTGTGTTAGCATTTGATGGGTATACACAAAATACTCTTAGAAATATAACACTTCCCTTAAAAGTAGGACCTTTCATAGTGCTAACTCCATTTATAGTTATACAAAGCATATGGGTCTTTGATATGTTATTAGTATGCCCTTGGATACAAAAGATTAGATAAGTACCATCCACAACACATAAATGCCTCAAATACATCCATGATAAACAGGTGGTCAAAATTCAAGGGATCCAATATGAATATCCTTTGAATCAAATGATGTTTAATTCTTCTATGGAATAGTTACCTATTATAATTATTGAGCAACTTGGTAATGAATTAAATTATATAATTATTGAAGAATAATTTACAAAACATACTACAATTTTTAATGAGCATGAGCAGATTAAAGAATTGGTTTCTCCATCTTTTTATGAGCATGATATAGTTACACATGAACATATTCAATGTATTTCACAAATCCATTTACATTATCCTACATAGAAAGTGGCACATATAAATATTCCTTTATCTCCTAAGGCAAAAAAATGTTATTCAAAGAGCTTTACTATAAGTACATGTACATGTTGTTACATCTCCTTCTCCTACACATGAGGATACAAGTTTACATGAGCATATGGGTAGTGGGTTAGAGGGTTATATTACAACATATGGATCCTATTCAAATTCAAAGGTGTCTACACTTAACACTTATTCATCACCAGAAGTCACTCCTTCATGTTAGACATACATGGCCATCACTGATATAATTGGTTAGCTACTTGCATTTTATTTGTACATAAATTCTTTTCTTTCATTCTCATTGCTACTTATTCTATACCCTATCCAACCATTCTTCTAGCCTTATGGATTTATTTTTCACTTTGGGTACTCATTCTCTTAATTTGTAAACATATTCAAACACTTATCTTTATGGCACACTACTTGCTTACTATTTCTTATTCTATAACCTATGACATTTACATGATCTCATATTTCTACTTTTTACATGATCATATTTAGAATCTTTCCCATTGAGGAACATGTAAACTCTTATATATCTTGATAATTCATGCTACATTGCTATGAATCAAATTGCCTTCCTTATTATCATGTTATACTTTTACACCTTTTTTGAGTATTGTTCAAATCCCTCGCACTTCATTTAAAAAAAAAAAATTGCTTCTTGTGTTTATTTTTCAAATATTCTAACATTAAAATATTGGAAATATAAATAAATAAACTCACGTATTTCAAAAATTCCAAAAAAATCAAAATAAGGACCTAAAGTATTTTCAAATGTTCCTAGCTTGCTTCTTTTCATAAGTTGTATATTCTATGTTAAGTAAAATACATGTCTCATATTCCAAAATTCAATGCTTATCACAAGGTCCTTGAGTGTGATATAGGGCATAATTTCACATGATTTTTTGATGTTGAGATTCCCTTATTACCCAATAACCTTGCTAAGTTGGGGGCATATTTTCATTCTCTGTGCACATTTTTTCAAGTTGTCTCTATCCACAACCTTTCTACCATGTTGAGCTTTATATCATAATTTTTTTGTGACATAGGCTACATTATTGGAATTGATGGAGAATATGAATATGATGTTTATAAAGAAGTTATAGATATATAATTTGGTGTATACAGCATTGGCTATATTTGGATGGATGGATGTGTAGTTATGGTAGCCTTTTTCTAATTGAGCTCTTGCTGGAGTTAGTTTAGTGTGATGAATTGGGGATCTTATATGATATCTGTTATAGAGATATCTAAATAGGACAAGTCCTTGAACATCATCCAATCAATGAGGAATTACTATACCATATAGATCATAGTACATAATGGTACTTGTCACCCCATAATATTTTGAGTATCATCATATTCTATGATCATGAGGATGGCCCTAGCATGTGACACCTTTTGTTGGATGTATTGTGCTAGTTTCTCTAGCCTATCTTTGTGCCTTTGCATTTGAATGCCAATAAATGTATTTTGCAACATATCATTTTCCCATGTTTTTAGTTTGTACATGACATTATCTCTTAATGCTAATGACTACTTTAGTATGATATACATATCATCAAATGTATATGATTAATCCCCAATTTTTGTTTTGGATTTGTCATCCTTAGTGAACTTTGTTTTGGTCTCACTCCATGTGGTTCAATTTTTACTTCTAGTTGAGCATGCTTCTAGCTATGTGTTGAGATGGAAATGTAATAATGTCCAAGATTTGTTTTTACTCTTTTAGGAGCTCAAAAATATCCTCTATTTCTACCTTCAGGTCTTAAAATTGTTAATTATGGAGAGGTGAAGGTCATAATAAAATGTGATAAAATAGTTTTTCTGACTAGATATGATGACGGAAATTTTTAAAAAATAAGGTGTGAACTATTGGAAGTACAATCACTAAGAGTGGGTGGTGAATCAGTGATACAACTAATCAACTTTAACATTCAATTCCATTCACCATTTAATCATACATCAACTTGATCTATCAACAACATCATGAAATCACATACATACAAAGCATGAAACAAGAATATACATCACATGAACACATGATATATGTGGGAAACCCTCATGGAGGATAAAATACATGAAAAAAATATTTGGAATACTATATTATAAATTTATTACTTCAATTTAGACTAGCACCACCTGATCAAGGAGCACCCACCCCTCAATTTAGTCCAACACCTACTAGACCTTTAGCTAGCACCAACTAACAAGGAGGCTACAACCCCCGAGATGATTAATCACTAACTCAATCACCTCTAAACTGATCTTCACCTCTGATCTAATGTCTAACACACCTAATGATGGATTTATTTTACTCTAACACCTGTAAACATGCCTATCTACCCCATATAATCCATTTAGGTTCCTTTACTCAATATGCCTCTTTTAGGCTCTTTAGGTCCAATAAACTATGTGTCTACCTATATCAACTTGATCAGATAAACATGATTGATCCTCTTTGACTAAAAGCTAAATCATAATTAGATGTACTTCTCTTAAGCAAAATGGATAAGGAGAGTCACCATAGACCTGTACCTTCTACTTCATTTAGATGTCAATTCAAGGACATAGACTTGACAGGATGACATCATTGTATGTGCACACTCAATCTCTAATTTGGCATTCTGCTAATTATATCTAAGATGTTAAAATGTATTCAATGAAATGAGTCAAATAAAACATAAATAAAATACTATGAAATAAATGCTTGTGTTGGCAGCTTCCTTAAATAAATCTAAGTAAGAATGTAAATCACACAATTTAAAATTAGATCACACATTTCATAAAGAAATTAAATAACATGCTTAGCTATTACATTGAGTTGGATTGTTACTATAAGGCTTACAAAGGGGGCCCTTCCTCCTTCCATCTTTTAGCTTCAATCTTTCCTCTCAAAACACTTAATTGAACTTATAAATGCTTGTTTATATCAATAAAAAACTATAGCAATGAATTGTTTTATGAAGTTATAATAATTATTGCTTGACAAAATGTACTTATGATAATCTCTAATCAACATCTACTATCTCTCAAATATATGTATACATATTTATATACTACAGAGTAGATTATTTTATGAAAAAAAAAATATACACATTATATTCTAAGATACATTCAAATTGGGATAACCAAAATTAGTTTCTTTCGCTAAAGTTGCCATTCATGGGAATTCTATAATATTGTTGTATGACAAACAAGGTTGTTTTGTTCTTCAACTACTTCCTTATTGATCTCCATAGAGGTTAGAGTTATTTTTTTGAGTTGGTTAGAAGAGAATAAAAATCTATTCATCTATGGCTTTGGTCATGCAATGGCTATAGGATGGTCTATGTAATGAGATTCCTTTGCTACAGGACGTTCTGTACTACATAACTATCTCTCCAAAACATCCTTTAAACATAATATATAAAAAGTGTCCTAAAGCAATAAATAACCATCATATATTTAATTCTAATATATAATTTCAATTATTTAAAAGAGTAAAGAAACATAATTCTATATGGCTTATGAAAGTAGGAAACAATATGGAAAAGTGTTCAAAAGCATGGTTAACAAATATGATGAGTACAATAGATGGACACAAGAACAAGACATTTATGGGGCTCATCCCACAAACCCAACTTAATATCTTGATTGACCTTGAGCAACATACGTGTTCGTCAAATAAATCTAAAATCCATGGAATCTACATCACCCTTGGCAAGGTAAGCATAAAATCCCCGCCTCTATTCAAATAGTTTCCAAATTTTGAGTTCTCTAGCTTCATCCACTAGGGTTTTGTCTTACCAATATAGAATAGGATACACAAATATAGGAGGTTGGAATTTGAGGTTCAAAAATTGTAATCCCATGTCACATACAAGAAGACTATATTTTGTGATCTTATTAAATTCTAGGTTTAATATAAAAGGGGAATAGGGCTCCCTCTTCTTTAGTGTAGGAGTGAGCTCATTCCATCATTTGATACATGACTCTTTGGTTGAAGGACCAACACAAGTTCTTAATCCTAAGTAAAATCTTGGGCTTCATCACATTATTACCAAATCAAGTTCTAACTTCTTTCTTCAACATGATATCATCCCATTTAGTTAATATAACATCAGGTGCCATTGATTCACTTCTAATAAGTAGATGGAATTCATTCTCCTTTTTCTTGTATTCTATTATTTCTCTTCCTCTTCTCTATTCATTCAATAAATATGATGAAAATGGCTATAGTTGAACATCTCTAACATATAGATTGGGGTTCCACTCCCTATCATAAGGAACAACATAATTGTGCAAGTAAAACTTGCACAATTATGATTTTTATTCATGTGAACTTAATTTATATATATAAAATAAGGAAAGGGGATCAATAAATTCATGGGGCATATCATAAAAAAATCTCATAAATATAAACTTGTGCCATTGTTCTTCAATATAAACTGAATAAACTTTTGCAGGAGGCCTAAAATCAAGGAGCTCTTGGGTAAGACTAGCCATATCCTCAATTTTCTATTTCAATTTGGTGATGCTTTCTTCTTTCAACTTATTCTCTTATTTTGGTTTTTATTTTCTTTCCTCATGTTCCTTTAGAATTTCAAACTGACTATCCATCTAATTCAACAATTTAGAAGATATTGCAAATGAAGAGTGATACCTGATTTCTTGGGTTTCTTTAGGTTCTTTTTATTGATTTAATTCTATATAAGGTTGTGGAATGTTGGCTGTAGGATGGTCTTTGGTAGAGGGATACAACTGATAAGCTATTAGAACAAGTGCATCCAGTCCTCTACCAGATTGATCTTACAACTACTTCTTTAGTTTCTTAATTTCTTGTAGGGTTTGCTCAAAAGTGGAAAATTCCATTTGTACAATAGGTTTATCTAATTGTTAATATTCTTCCTTCATGGGTTCCTCATGCAACTCTTAAAAACTATGCTTAATTTGTTCTAACTCTTCCTTCATGGGTTCCTCATGTAATTCTTCAAAACTATGCTCAACTTGTTTTGCTTCTTCCTGATTGAATACTACAAAACATTATTCCCTATCTATTTTTGTTTCTAAAGATTCATCACTACTAGAACTTTGTGCTTCTCTAGATTATTTATTTATTTCAATAATAGAAGGTTTAGTTCTCATTTTTATTCTCATTCTGTGATATCTATGAGGAGTAGGGGTTACCTTGGCCTTTTTGGGAAAAGGTGGAATTTCCTCCTCAAACTCATTTTAATTAGGCTGGAGAATGAGTTTTTACTTTTCCTTTTGGATTCCCTAGCTATGGAAGTCCTTTCTTTGGTCCTTGTATTGCTATAGGAAGACCTTCTTCTATAGGTTCTTGTGTGGCTGTAGGAAGGTTTCTACTACATGTTCTTATGGATTTATAGGATGGCCTTCTCTGATATTTATTTTTCAACCTCCAATTCCTCTTTTATTTCATTTCCTTCTTTATCACTTTTTGCATTTCCAAATACTTGGATAAATTCTTCCCAACTGATGTTGGGTATAGTTCTTTACAAATAGTCTTGAACAATCAACTGGATTAAGAAGTGATGGAAAAGAAATTTAGAACTACCTTTTTAAAATGCCTTTGACATTTTTGTGATCATGTGGAGTAAGAAGTTGGGAATGATTATCTTTATTTCATGTCATAAATGATTCAGGAACTTGAAGTGTAGGCCATGCAACATATAATACCTCCCTTCATAAATAAAATATTTGGAGATAAATTCAATAGCTTTAGCCCATCTTCTTGATAGAGACAACCTTACAGTGCCCTGATTTGAAGTTTCCAAGCATTCATTTCTTTTGATGAACTTTCATCTCTAAGCTTTGACATCAAATTTGTCTTGCCATTTCTCCTCTATTCTTGATAGTCTTGTTACTCTGCTAATGGTAGTTTCTATCAGCTTTATTTTCCTTCCCTTTACTGTTGCCAAGATATTATGAAATGTACTAGAAAATTCTTCTGCAATTCCTTCATTCAAGGCCTATATTTCATCAGAATACTACACCCATCCTATATGCTGGAACAAGGCCAAGATTTATAAGCTATTAGTTAAAGAGGTGATATCTAGCAGTTCATGTTTCAACAAATAGCCTCCCATATTGTGTGAGTTGTAGGTCTGGGTACTTGTAGTAAGGGTTTTGGGCTATGGCAGAATGATTTGTGACTTTTAATTTGAGAGGAAAATTAATAATGGAAAATCTCCCCTCTAACTTAGACTATCACTTGTCCTTGAGGGATAAAGTCAACATTCACAAAATACTTGTGGTAAGAGTAAGGGGTTGTAGTAGTGGTTGTGTCAATGGTCACATAAATTAATGAAGGAGATGGTAAGTGGGCATAATAAGGAGAGGATACGATGACACACTGCTAGTATTAAGTCTCATCATCTCTAAAAATAATTAAAATGTATGATAGGAAATAAATATAGAATAATTACCGTGTTACTAATAGAAATACCTTTCATAAATGTGCAAATGATGATTCAAAGTGGTGGTCATGGTGTATGTTGAAATTTGAGTTGGATAAAATTCTTGATATAAGATTGAATTTAGGAATACATCTTATAACAAGATATGTTTCCTATAGAAGTGAGTTTTATCCTACAACAAGTTTTATCTTGTAGTAGCAAGTTTTTCATTTTGTAGTAAGAAGGAAAATGTATTTTTGCTCTAAGAGAATGAATCTACAAGCAAAAATAAATAAAAACAAAAAGTTTTATTCTTGTAGTACCTTTCTTTTTTTCACTTTTTCATTTTTTTTAATGAATGTCGATCATCTATTGACTTAGTTTTCTGAGACAACATCTTTCAGCAATGCCCAAAGGTTTTCATTACTAATTTTTTTTATTTTTTTAAGATTTTTTGGTCCAAGCTCAACTAGAATCATAAGAATCCAAAAGGTATGATTTTATTCAGCCTGAACCAAGCCATTATGAATGACTTGTTCTTGGCTATAAGAAGCTTTATTAGTCTTGGAAAATATTAGAGAAGGGTTGATAGAATTACCCTTAGGCTATAGGAATAGGTTGATTTGCTTCATGAATAAGAGATGGATGTTGTTATTCAAGAATTTATCAAGTGAGAGTTCCCTTGAAAAATGGTTTCTTATATATATTGAGCTTGTAGCCATTCACAAGTAGTTGGAACTGAATAGAGTCAATGCTTATGAGGTTTATAACTCCATTTTCAAAAACTTGTTTGATCTCATAAGGCCTAAGCCATATAAAATACAAATTTCCTTTAAGATCCTTGTATTTAGAGTCAAAAAGGAGTGCCCACTCTCTTGGTTAGGAATTCTTAATCTTAATGTTCTTGTTATGCCATCCAACACATTGTCTTTGTACTATTTTAGTATGATGAAGTGCTTGCTTTCTTAGTTCATCAAGTGCATTTAGTTGTATGATCTTGTCTTGTTGAGCTTGGGAAATGTGAAATCCTAAATTAAGTGATGTCCTTAATATCTTATGTTCAAGCTCAATAGGTAGAATAAGCTTCTTACCATAAACTAGATCATATAGAATGAGACTAGTTATGGTTTTCTAGGTGATTCTATAAGCCTAGACTACTTTTAGAAGATGAGTTGACCAATATTTTCTATGTAGACTGATAATCTTAATGAGGATATTTTCTAATTCTCGATTTGTCATTTTCACTTGTACTTCTAATTGAGGATGGTAAGGGGTAGGCTTCTTGTGTTTGATTTCATATTATTTTACCAAGGCAGCTATGAGGTCTGATGTGAACTATGGGCCTTGGTCTATGTTTATTTCTCTTGGTATTCCATAGCGGGTAAAAATTTCTTCATAGAGGAAATTGGATACCTTCTCATCTTGGGCATGGGTTAAGGCTTTGAGCTCTATCCATTCGATGACATAATTAGTGCACACTAGTATGTACTCTTTTTTGTTGAATTTAGGATCAATGGGACCAAAAAAACCCAATCCGCATTTGTCAAAGGGTTATAGAACTAGTTGTGGTTGTAATGGAATTTCATCAAAGTGAGTGGGTTTTTCCATATGCTAGCATTAATCACATCTACAAGTATACATCATGGCATTCTTCTGCAAAAATGGCCAATAATATCTGATAGTAATTATTTTTATGGTAGTTTGTTTGGCAACAAAATGACCACCATAGGGTTCATCATGTCAATCACTAAGAATGTCATAAGTTTCATCTTCTTAGATACATCTTCTCATAACTAAATTTGGTCCAATGATAAAGAGATATCTTACAATCTAGGAATTATGTCTACTCTTTTAGATCAGGTATTGTTTGTTCTTAGGTGAGAAATGTTGTGGTAGTGATCCTACAATAAGATAGTTATCAATATGTATGAAATAAGGAGATTGAATTGTTACAACAAATAAATGTTCATAAAAAAAAACATCAACAATAGGACTTTAATCATCATTTTGTAATCGAGATATAATTTTTTTTACTAATTTATCTGTACCTGGCCTATCCATAATGGTAATATAAAACTCCTATAGTAAAAGTAACCAATGAATTATCCTACCTGTTATAGTAGGTTTGTTCATTAAATACCTTATTGTTGCATGATTGGTGTGGATGAATACTTGGTAACTAGTAATGTGGTATCAAAATTTTTTGATGGCAAGAAATTCCTTCTCTATTACAGTGTAATTAAGTTTATCCCCTTGAATATTCTTGATGATAAAATAGATTTCATAGCTTAGAGATTAATATTTTAAGCCAAGGATAGCTCCTAAAGTGGTGTTAGATGCATATGTGTGGATGTGAAAAGGCTTCATCAAGTCATCCCCTCTTATAAAATGAGTTGTTATGAGAAGGTCTTTGAGTTACTTAAAGGGATTTTGATAATCATTAGTCCATGTAAATTCAACATCCTTAGTAAGCAAGCCAAACAATGGGGTGTCAATTTTACTAAAATCTTTGATGAATCATCTATAATAACTAACATGTCCTAAAAAACTTCTAACATATTTTTGATTCTTTGGTGTGGGTAGATCCTTGATGATACTTATCTTTGTTGGGTCAAATTGAATTCTAGCGGGGGATATGTGACATCCCAACATAATCCCTTCAATCATAAATATGTAAGACTTTTCATTGCTTAGAGATAATTGATGGTCTTGAAAACATTGAAGAACTTTCTCTAGGTTGGTTAGAATTTATTCTAATGTCTGCCCATAGATAGTGAAATCATCCATGTAGATTTCAACATAGTCATGAGAGAGATCAAAAAATATGCTCAAGATAACCCTTTGAAAAGTACGTGGGACATTGCAAAGACCAAATGGCAAGATGACATATGCATAGTTTTCTCAAGGGAAAGCAAAAGTGGTTTTGTCTTGGTCTTGTAGAGGAATTAATATTTGATTATAAACACTATAGCCACTTATGAAGGAAAATTAGTTCTTCCCTATTAATGTATCCAACACTTGATCAATAAATGGAAGGGGAAAGTGATCCTTCTTGGTAGTAGTATTCAACTCTTGGTAGTCAACACAAATATGCCATCTGACCCCTTTCTTAGGGACAATAACTAGGGGAGAGACCCACTAGTTATTCAAGATAGGATAAACAAATCTTGTATCTAATAATTTTTGTAACTTGATTTTGATAATTTTTTTAACTATAGGATTCATTCATCATTGGGGTTGGTGAATAGGTTTGCATTCTTCTTTAATGTAAATGCGATGCATGCATAAATCTGGGGGTGTTCCTCTCATATCATGATGATCCTAGGAAAATGCTATTATGTGCCTTCTCAACATTTAAGTAACTAAATTTCTTGCTGGGGTGTTTAGGAAGTGTTGATGTTGAGAGGTTTGTTTGGTAGGATGTCTACTTTCTTTGTTAAAGAAAGCATGGTCTCTACGTTGGAGATTGAAGGAGCATAACTGTATTGATGGGGAAGTAATTGATGGAATGTCAAATATCTCTTGAGGTTTTAGAAAAATCATTCTCAAGAAAGGTATTTTGAAGAGGGCATGGTGTACATTCTAATAGGTTTGTGGCTACAATATCTTGTCGATAGGTATTTTGTAGGACACCAGTAAAGATAGTGTCTTCTTTTTGAGCTTGCAAAGCTAGAATCTAGTCAATTGTGCAAAAAGTTTGCAAGGATATAGCTTCTTCAAAGTCATAAATCTAAGGGATTGGTCCATCATTTAGGTAAGGCTAAGATGGTGGATACAACACCAATTTCTTGGTGTCATTTCTATTGGAAATTATCATTTTTCCTAACCTACAACCAATAAAAGCATCAACAGTGGCCAACCATGGACGGCCAAGGATGAGAGGATAATCCCTAAGATTTCTCTTTGGTTGTAGGAAAATAAAATATACTAGATATTCCCAAGAATATATAGTAATAACAAGGTCCTCAATAATCCCTTCAGGCTTAATAGTTGATCTGTCAGCCATCTAGAGGATGGTGGGTATTGGATGGAGAGTGGTGAGTTTTAACTGTTACATGGTCTATATTTCATCATGTTTATGGCTTCCCCCAAGTTAATTAAATTATTGAAGATAGGTTGGCTATGGATTCTAACATTAACTATAGGACTTCTCAGGTTAGAATATTTTGGGGGAACTATATTTCCCAACATAATATTTGCTAGTTGGCCAATGAATTGGACTATTTTAGGATCCTTCTTCTTTCTTCCTGGTTTTTTCAAACATAACTCTCTAATAGCTTTATGATATATAAGAACATCCTTTATTTCTTGAAAGAGTGGGATATTTATGCACACATTCTTGAGTTGTCCTAAAAAATAAAATTTGGGCTTTGGTTCAAGACATGATATGTTCAATCTCTCTAGAAAAGGAGAATTGTCAGTTTATTTTTGATTTTTGAATAGACTTGGCTCAAGATTGGCCATGGGTGGCTATGGATTAGTATGGAGTGGAGTTGGTTCAAAGCATTCTATGATTATGGATGAGGTGGGTTGTGGAAGAACATGACTTGAACGAAGTTGAACATTATTAATAGCCAAGGTGTATGTTGGATATTACATTATTTTAGTGGATTATGTTAGTTGAATTGACTTATTGGTAGGATTAGGGATAGGTTGAATGGGTAATTGAGTGGTTTGAACAAGTTGATAAATGTTTAGCATTATGGCCTATTGTTATTTTGGTTATTGCATTTGCCAGGGAAATTCTTGATTACCTCTCCATTATTGTTTCCATGGATTAGAGGGATAAAACCATTGATAGTTTTAGAATTACCTTGGTTAAGGTTATTATCCATTTTTTTCATCCATAACTGAGTCTAGGGTAGCTACCAACTTGTTTAAGACCAATTTTGATTGGGTACATTCATCTAAAAACCATATTAAGGATTATTTGAGAATTGAGAATTTATAAAAATAGAGTTTGATGGAATACCTAATATTTATACCCATGGTTTCTATTAAGCCATAAAAAACACCTAATTTTCATCTTCTACTATGACATGCAACTCCACTTTTTTAAGATTCTCCTTAGTTATGCTGGCTACCCAAGCTTTCATGGAATGATATCTGAAATCTACCTTTTTCTTTTTGCATTCATGGTAATAGGTGGCTAAGGATTTCTAGATTTATTCTTTCTTCCTCCATGTATGTAATGTATCAAGCTAAGTAGCTAGGTGACTGATAATGTCTTGCTTCATGTCCTAGACCAAGTTGCTAATTTCACTTTTAGATAGTCCTGTAGCAGATGTTGTAGGAAGGGTTTTGCCTCTACTTTTGTTCATGGTTTAACTCAAATATTTTTTACATAGAACTATTAGTTTATCAAATGGATGTTTAGAAACATCACCACCAAACATTAGATCTAGTGCCTTCAAAAAATCATCTCTAATTCCTTTTAGGAATATTCACTTGAATGATTCCTTGTCCATTGTAGTTTGCTTGGATTTTTTCAAGATGAAAAAAATCTTTCCATATATTCCTCCAATGACTCATCATCATCTTGTGTCATTCAAAAAATGTCATCTCTCCTTAGTTTTTACCTCTATAATAGTCTTGGTATTTAATCAAAAACTTCTCCTTCATTTCTTCCCAAGTAGAAATGGCATCCTTTCCAAGTCCCATGAATCATCTAAGTGCTACATCTTTGAGTGTTGCTAGAAACAATTTGAGTTTTGGAACATCTTGATTATAATCATAACTACAACATAAGATGTTGAACTCAAAAAGAAATGTATCTAGATCCTCATATGCTTTTCTTCTAAATGTAGGAGGGTAGAGTGAGGGATATTATTCATGGGTGAATTTACATCAAGAATAAGGATAGGAACTCATTGGTAGTGTTTTCTTCTTGATTATCCCCCATGAATACTCTTTGTGTTGGTAGATGGGAGGTTGTTGCTACCCAATGCTCAAAATTCTGATCAATTCTTTTATTTCCTAAGGTGTAGAAGATGGAGAGTTTATCTTTTTCCTTAGGAATATATAGATTGTTATATAATGGAGATGATGTGGAGGTTTTAGAATATTCTATTAGTGTCTCAAAAAAGAGTCTCTCTAAATTGAAAGATTCTATTAGCTTGGTGTTTCTTATAGGGGCAATAATAGCTTTGAATGCCTCCTTAGCAAGAAATTTGGGTTACCAAGGGATGTAAAATTTAGATTCCTAAGTATGAGGTGATAAGGTAGGAATTCTAAGAGGTGGTACATGTGGGTCTCTTCCAGGGGTATGAACATCTTCAAGGTCTCTAACTTGTGCTATCAGTCCAATCAAAAATTCTTCCTTCTCTACCTCTTCTATTGACAATTATGAGTGATCTTCAATAATTCCTTCATGTTACTCAGTTTATTTAGGATGAATATATGATATTGAAGCAATGTTTAATGATTTAGGAAAAAATCCTCCTATATAGTCTCCTTCACTTTGCATATGTTAACCAATTTTTTTTAAACTTTTTACCCAACCTGCCTTCACAAGGTTAGTAATATGGTTTTTTTAAATTTTTTTACTATCCTATTTGCCAAAAAGGAAATTTAAACTATGAAAGTAGGAAATATTTAATCTAAAGAATAAAAAGATTTGGAAAAAATAATAATCATCTAGAAATAATTGTTATCAATATTGAAGATTATAAGTGTGTGACACCCTTCCCTAACAATGTTACTAAAAATGACTAATAGCTGATTCATAATCAGATGTACTTCTCTTGACTAAAATAAAAAAGGAGAGTCACCATGGACTTGTGGCTTCCACTTCATTTAGATGTCAATGTGAGGACCTAGAATTGATTGTATGATGTCACTATATGTGCACACTCAATATTTAATTTGACATTATGATAATTGTATCTAAGATGTTGAAGTGTAGTAAATGAAATGATTGAAATAAAACATAAACAAAGTACTCTGAAATAAATGCTTATGCATTGGAAGCTTCCTTAAAAAAATTTAAGTAAGAATTTAAATCACACAATTTAGAATTAAATCACAGAATGCATAAAGAAATCAAAGAACATACTTAGCTATTAAATTGGGTTGGATTATTATTGTAAGTCTTCCAAAAGGGGCCCTTCCTCCTTCCTCTCACAACACTTAATTGAAATTAGAAATGCTTGTTCATATTAATCAAAAAATATAACAATGAATTATTATAGGAAGTTATAATAATTACTTCTTGACGAAATGTACTTATGATAATCTCTAATCAACATCTACTATCTCTCAGCTCTGCTGCTACATATTTATATGTCGTAGAGGAGATTATTTTATGAAAAATAATATACACATTATATTCTAAGATACATTTGAATTGGGATAAACAAAATTGGTTCTTTTCTCTAAAGTCATCATTCATGGTAATTTTGCAATATTGTTGTAGGACAAATAAAGTTGTTTCATTCTTCAACTGCTTCTTTATTGAGCTACATGGAGGTTAGAGTTATTTCTACAAGTCAGTTGGAAGAGAATAAAAATCCATTCATTTATGGCTTTGGTCATGTAGTGGCTATAGGATGGTCTGTGTAATGAGATTCCTTTACTACAGGATGTTATGTGCTACATACCTATCTCTGTAAAACATCCTTAAAACACATTATAGAAAAAGTTTCCTAAAGCAATAAATAAACATCATATATTTATTTCTAATACATAATTTCAAATATTTAAAAGAGTATAGATACATAATGTTATATGGCTTATGAAAGTAAGAAAATGTATGGAAAAGTGTTCAAAAACATGGTCAAAAAATAGGATGAGTATAATAGATGGACATAAGAATAAAACATTTATGGGGCTCATCACATACCCAAATTAATATCTTGCTCGAACTCAAACAACATACTTGTTCATCAAAGAAATATAAAATCCATGGAATATAAAACACCTTTGGAAAGGTGAGAATAAAGTCCCTACCTCTTTTCAAATAGTTCTAAATTTTGACTTCTCTATCTTCATCCACTGGGGTTTTGTCTTGCCAATATGTAATAGTATACTAGAATATAGGAGGTTAGAATTTGAGGTTCAGAAATTATGATCCCATGTCACCTACAAGAAGAATATATTTTGTGATCTTATTAAATGACATGTTTAAATTAAGATGGTAATAAGGATTCTTAGTGTAGGAGTGAGCTCATTCCATCATTCGATACATGACTCTTTGGCTAAAGGACCAATAGATGTTCTTAATCCTAAGTAAAATTTTGGGCTTCATCACATTTATTACCAAACCAAGTTCTAACTTCTTTATTCAACATGATATCATCCTATTCAAATAATACAACCTTAGGTGCCATTGATTCACTCTTGATAAGCAGTTGGCTTTCATTCTCCTTTTTCCTATATTCTATTATTTCTCTTCCTCTTCTCTATTCATTCAACAAATATGATGAAAATGCTTGCAGTTGGACATCTCCAACATATAGATTAGGCTTCCACTCATTATCATAAATAAAAACATAATTATGTAGGTATAACTCACACAATTATGCTTGTTCTTCGTGTGAACACCTACAAACCTACCTTTCTACCTCATACAAGCCATTTAGGCTCCTTTGCTCAATATGCCTCTTCTAAGCTCTTTAGGACTAATGACCTATGCATCTACCTATATCAACTTGATAAAAAAACACGACTGATCCTATTCACTCTTTTTTGGTCCTCAATGACCTACTCCTTCTCTTTCAAAGGTTCTCTTCTTCACTTAAGTTCACTATTTCAACAAGATCATTATGCCTAATTAGCTTTACTGATATACATGAAACTTGCTCAAACACTCTTTCATCATATATTACCATTTGAATACTTTGATTAAAATTCAATCAACCCTTACCACACATTAAAACCATGTACTACTTCACTTATTTTATTTTCCATGCTTCATTAGCCCCAAAACACAAATAGGCTTAATGGAGACCTAATGCAATTAGGTCTACCCATGCACACATTACCACTTAGACACAAGTGAACACCATGAGATTTATCCAATTTGTGAACCACTTCATACAACATTAAAATATACTATATTAATCATCACCTAGGCTCCATAGCTCCTGAACGGTCCACTCACCCCTTAGACCTCTTCAATTTAATTGTTTATAGTTAGGTCTTCATACAGAGGAAAATATTGCCTTGAATAAATAAGGAATATAATAAAGTTTCTCACATTAAAATACACTAAAATCATATGAATATTACATTAATTATGTTAACCAACTTTATAAATCATTTATACACTACCATTCAAGTCAATAGGCTTCAAGACCACTCTTGCAACTTTGTCACTCAAAACTACCAGTGATACAAAACCTCAATCAAGGATATTGATCACGTAATCACACTTTTGACACTAAACCATGAAAAAAAATCATATTTATAGACACTAAATGACATTAAAATCATCTTTAATTCAATATGAGTTTTAAATTCAACATTTACAACCACTAACCCTTCTTTGCAAGAAGCTCATTCAGAGCTACCAACCACTGCAAACATCTAGTCATGAAAACATAAAAATATAAAACTTGTAGGATCACTACCAATACATTAAAATGCATTTGAAATTTCATATGACATCCTTAAATAAACATACAATAGTTATATTATGGGTTTAAGAGTTAATATTGGTCTTGCAGACCAATCTCACTCCTTTGGGTTTTGTTGTCTTCATAAGACTTTGCCATTTCAACATGTGACCATCATATGCATCACTTACATATAACTTGTAAAAATTAGAAATACATGGTGAATTGATATAGGTTTTATAATTCACCTTCATGTTCTTCAGTTCATTCTTAGACACTGATAATGCATCCCAAAACACCTTCTCACACAGACCGGTAACTTTTCATTAGTTTCACCACTATTTAGACAAGCCATTTTGAGAGCACCTTATTTATAGTTCATGGGAATAATAAAAAATTACCAAAAAATTTAATATGATGAATAGGTCTTAAAAAAACCCTAAACCATTGGATTCATCCCTACTCACTTGCATATCATCCCTAAACAGGTTCTCACTCTGCTTGGTTATAACTCATTATTTTCACTATCTATAGTCTTAACAATAGGTCAAATTGATTGACCAAAATGATTGAAATAGTGAATATAAATTTCAAAACTAACTTAATAGGCATAAATAATGAGTCTTGTCCTTCAATATCCATCCACTTGCATAGTTTGACTAGGTCAACATTGACTACTACAACAAATGTTCTAAAAACAATACTTTTTTTATAAGTTCCACTCACAATCATGACAAACTAATTACACTTATAGGCACCTGAGAGAGTTTTATACAATCTCCAAACATCACACTAACTTATCCAAATCATTCTAATCCATTTTTATCAATTTTTTCATCTTTAGGTCAACATTAAGATTTTAGAAGGGTTTAGACCACCTACAGGTGTTAATGATTGTTAATAAAGGTTAATAACTTAAATGCATAAAAAATTCCACTAAATTTCACTTAAAACCCCTCCCCATATTCCATTAATATCTTAGGACACCATGAAGAGGATGCACATGTCAACAATCTCAATAAAGTCTCTCTCAGGTTCATATCTCTTCATTCTATGAGGTTAAAAAGCCTCAAAAGGCATTTCATAAACTTTTATTCCACATATTGACTTCAATCTTCATGAAAACCACTAATTCATCATTACTCACCTTTCCCAATCATCACCTGAGCCTCATTTCTTTGAAACTTTCATATGGTGTCTCATTATCCCTTTCCTTCCTTTTCTTGCATGCACTTGAGACCATAAAACCAATGTTCACATAATTTTCCTTCAGTCCTTTACCTATAACTACATAAACATACTATATAAATTTTTTTATATCATGAATCAAGACTCACATTATCTCACAAGTCACCAATCCTGCTCAAACTACTTCATTAGGCTACTTAGAGTCATAAGGCTAAGCCTAGATGCAAACCCTCAATGAATCCTTACTATTGTAGCTCACACTTGAGAGTCATAAACTAATCCATACTTCATACACATGATCCAAAAGTACCATGCTCAATCTCAATCTCATATTGATCTATATTATCTCCATCTTGTCTCTACAAGTCATGACCAAGCGTAAGTAATGACCTCTCTTCAAGATTCCTTGTCATGCAACTACCTTGAGCTTCTAAAAGACCAATATTGTAGTTCACAAAGTATCTTACAACACCTAATAACATCTGAAAATCCTATCATATCATTCTCCATTGATCAAAATAATTCAAACCATGTGGATTAATTATCAAGCACACAAGGCCTTCTTATCACTTCATGATATCATCCTTCAGCAATCATCACTTTGTCATTACCTTTGACATCAATGAAAACACCTTTGACAATAATATCCCCCTTTGTCTTTGATGGCAACCTCTTCTTCTCCTTATCCTCTTTTACCATTAATAAAAAAGTGAACATATACCTATCTAAGGTTCATTTACACAATCCTTTGATCCTAGGACCTGACCACTTGCAAGGCTTCCCCTTTGTCCATGCATGAAGATTCAATATATTGTCAAAACACATGACTTGGTTTTATCAATTCATAATTTTATTTCATGTTTATATTATAATTCTCCACACCTCCACCATGACTAAAGATTAAAACTAAAATATCACACATGTGCTCCCCCTCATATCATGCGCATCTCTTCAAACCTCTCAAACTATTTGAGTTAGCTCCCCCTAACTCCATGTTCCATCTAGAAAAAGTCATCTTCAACAAGTCTCTTTAATGAACCAACAAAGAGACTTAATGGCCCATACCACCCTCATACCTATAGTTTGAGAGACCTAACGCACTATGATAGACCTTTGATCAAACTTTTGTCTCCTTCATGAGATACCAAAAAGTACCATACATATGTGAATTGATCCACTATGACCTAAAGGTCATTTTTAAGCTCAAGGAACATAAAAATCTTCATGACATGCTTCAAAGATCACTCAAAGACCAACTCAATGCAGATACATCCAATACCCTATTTTATACAATCAGACCTACTTGACATATTTAGAGTACTATGGAAAAATTCTTGTCAAATTATTGATCAATACAAGACCTTGGAACATATGAACAACAACACTATTTATACTAGCATTGGTATTCAAGATCAATCAATAATTCTTCATACCTCTGCTTTGTCTTTGACCTAAGGCACTATCTGAGCTCATATAAATTCATTGTGAGCATGTAGACAAATGAAGAAATTTTTTTCCTAACCTCACTTAGTGATCACTAAGCATCACAAGTCATTATAAGGCCATTAACATAAAAAAAAACCACCTTAGGATTTGTAAGCATCTAACACTTAATACACTGTCCTTCATTACTGATCTTGTTTACCATATCAAGGACCAAACTGACCCTGCATAGAGCACTTATAAGTGTCTAATGACCTTGAGGTCATCTCCAAAATCTTATATCAAACACCTTGAGTTACCAAAGTCACTAAAAATATCACCTAACAACCTCTATCTTCATAATACTATGAACTCCTTCATGGCTTTTGTATGACATGTTATAAGTGTCTAGCTTCTCTAGGCTTGTGTTAGTCATATTTATTTATAACCCTAGCTCACCTTGAGCCACAATACTCCCTTAGAGACTTCCAAGGGTAGGAATATTATGCAATCCATGACCTAGATGTTCACATGCTTTGTATGTGATTTTACACTTTGATCCTTAGTGACTTCATCCTCAACCTTGGTGTTTATGGCACTTCATTTTAGCAAAGTAATATTGTTCATAAATCTTGAGAGTCCACTATCCATATAATTTAAGTCTTCATTGTGAATAATATTTTTTATAAAACATAGGCATACCTTCTTTGGTTTTCTTATCTTGAACCTTAGGGTCTACCTTCTTAGCTCACTTCATAGATGTCCTTTTTACTTGACTAAGCAACCTTAGGTGTTTCATCTCACAGACCCTTGTAATATGTCCTTATTATAGTTAAAACACACAAGTCTATTCATTTTTCTCCATGAATATTGATAGCTACAGTCCATTACCTTATTTCCATATAAATTACATGAAAAGTAATAACCCTTGAAAGCATTCACGTTCCTTGCTTCCTAATAACTGAATGAAGTATCTCTTCCTTGAATCACTCCTGAGGGAATTATTTTATTTTTAACTTGATGATGGTTACCTTGATATTTATAATTTGAATATTTTACACATGTGTGAATTTTGTTTGTACCATTTCTTCTTGATGGCTCACAACTCTTCTAAACTTTACTTGAAGCTATCTCATCCAATTTTTCTCTAAATGACTCCATCTTCCTTCTAAGCTTAGTACACACATCCTCCTTGATCTTGAGATCTTTATATATGATCTTAATCTAAATATTTACCTTTTTAAAAAACCTTTTCATGTTCAATGTCTTTGAAACTCAGTGTTTCTTTGAGACTATTGACTAGTTCCTTATGGATTTTGACAAAAGTCCTTAACATCAGGTTTTCCTTCCTTTGGTGCATTAATTTTTCCATGATATTTACTTTATTTTCTTTGTTATCTAAATCTTAATATTTTACAAGATGCTCTCCATTTGACCTACCTTCATTGTTCTCATGATCAATACACTTATTACCACTTTTAGACCTAGTAGAACCATTTTCATCATAGGAACTACTATCTTTCAGTCTTTTATTTTTCTTGGATGACTCTTTCTTTGTTGAAAGAATCCTTCTAGCTTTATGATTAGCCATACTTGAGTACCTAAGATCTTCCCTTAAGGCTATTAGACCCTTTACAAAGAAATTATATCTAATACCAATTATTAGAGGTACAATCATTAACAGGGGGTGAATTAGTGATGCATCTAATCAATTTTAACATTCAATTTCATTTACCATTTAATCATACATGAACTTTATCTATCAACAACATCATGAAAGCACATACATACAAAGCATGGAATATGAGTATACATCATATGAACACAATATCTATGTGGGAAACCCTCATGGGGGATAAAACCCACTAAAAAAATCATTATACTACTATCCTATAAAGGTATTTTTTTAATTTATACCAACACCAATTGATCAAGGAGCACCCACTAGACCTTTAGCTAATACCAATTAACAAGGAGGATACAACCATTTAGATGATTAAGAACCAACTCAATCACCTCTAAACTGATCTCCATCTCTAATCTAATTTCTTACACAATTTATGATGGACTTCTCTTGCTTTAACACCTACAAACCTACCTCTTTACCTCATACAAGCCATTTAGGCTCCTTCGCTCATTATACCTCTTATAGGTTCTTTAGGTCCAATGACCTATGTGTCCACCTATATCAACTTGATCAAACAAACATGAATGATCTTATTCACTCTTTGATGGTCCTTAATGACCTACTCCTTCTCTTTCAAAGGTTATCTTCTTCGCTTAAGTCCACTATTTCAATAAGAACATTAGGCCTAATTAGCCTTACTTATATACATGAAACTTACTCATATAGTCTTTGGTTATATATGAACATTTTTATAATTTTATTAAACTTTAATCAATGCTTACCACACATTAAAACCATTTACTAATTCACTTCTTTGGTCATTTATGCTTCATTATCCCCAAAACACAAATAGGCCTAATGGAGACCTAATGCAATTAGGTATAACCATACACACATTACCACTTGGACATAAGTGAACACCATGAGACTTATAATTTTTTTTAAAAACTTCATATAAAATTATAATATACTATATCAATAATCACCTAGGCCCCATAGCTCCTATAGGGTCTACTCACCGCTCGAACCTCTTCAATTTCACTATTCACAGTTAGGTCTTCGTACATATGAAAACACTGCCTTGAACAATTGAGGAATAAAATAATGTATCTAAAATTAAAATGCCTTAAAATAAAATTAATATTACATTAATGACCTTAACCAACTTTAAAATTCCATTAGACACTACCATTCAGGTCAATAGGCTTCAAGACCACTCATGTAATTTCATCACTCAAAACTACCAGTGCATATAAAAAGTTAGTCAAGGATATTGATCACATAATCACACTTTTACCACTCAAAAATGACAAAAAATAATATTTATGGACACTACATGACCTCATATTTATCATTAATTTAATATGAGTCTTCATTTCAACCTCTTCAACCACTAACCCTTATTTGCAAGAAGCTCACTTAGTGTTGCCAACCACTGCAAACATCCAACCATGAAAACATAAAAATATAACACCTAAATAAGCACTAAAAATAAATTATAATACATTTAAACCTTCATATACCATCATAACATAAATATAAAATATTTATATTATGGGATCAAGAGTCAATATTGGTCTTGCACACCAATCTCTCTCCTATGAGTTTCACTGTATTCATAGGACTTTGCCATGTCAACATATGACCATCATATGCATCACTTCCAAATAACTTGAAACCATTATAAATTCATGGTGAAGTTATATAGGTTTTATAATTCACCTCCATGTTCCTTAGTTCATCCCTAAACACTGATAATGCATCCCACAACACCTTCTCACACAAACTAGTAATGTTTCACTAGTTTCACCATTATTTAGACAAGCCATCTTGAGAGAAACTTATTTATAGTGAGTGGTCACCATAAACACTTAAAAACCAAGGTAATAGGATGAATATGTATTAAAAAAATACCCTAAACCATTGGATTCATCCCTACTCACCTACACATCATCCCTAAATAGGTTCTCACTTTGTCTAGTTATTACTCACTATTTCACTACCTATAGTCTTAGTGATAGGTCAAATTGATTAAAAAACATTATTAACATAGTGAATGTAAATTGAAAAAATAAATTCATGGGCATTCATAATGAGTCTTTTCCTTCAATATACATCCACTTACATATTTTGACCAGGTCAACATTGACCACTACAAAAACTTTTCTCAAAATAACACCTTTTTTATAGGTTCTACTCACAATATCAACAAACCAATTACACTTATAAGTACTTGAGAGAGTTTAATACAAGATCCAAACATCACACTAGCTTCTTCAAACAATTCTAATCCATTTACATAAAGTTATTAATCATTAGGTCAACATAAGGGTTTAGGAGGGTTTAGACCATCTACAGGTGTTAACAATTGTTCATAAAGGTTAATCCCTTAAATTCAAAACTAGTGCTATTAAATTTAACTTAGAAAACATACCCATCTTCCACTAGTATCTTAGGATACCATGCAAAGGATGCATGTGTCAACAATCTCAATAAAGTCTCTCTCAGGTTCATGTCTCTTCATTTTGTGAGGTTGAGAAGCCTCAAAAAGCATTTCATGCACTTTTATTACACATATTAACCTAAATAGTCATGAAAACTTCTAATACATCATTACTCACCTTTCAAAATCATCACTTGAGCCTTCTTTCTTTGAAACTTGCACATGGTGTCTCATTCGGCCTTGTTTTCCTTAGCTTACATATACTTGAGACCACAAAACCATTGTTCACATACTTTACCTTCATTCCTTGAATTGTAACTACATAGAAATACTAGATACAATTCATTATATCATGAAACAAAACTCAAATTATATCACAAGTCACTGATCCTTTTCAAACTATTTCATTCAACCACCTAGGGTTATAAGGCTAAGCCTAGATGCAAACCCTCAATGAATCCATGCTACTGTAGCTCATACTTGAGATTCATAAATTGAATCTATACTTCATACACATGTTCCAAAAGTATCATACACAATCTCAAGATCATATTGATCTATATTATCTTCATCTTGTCTCTATAATTCATGACCATGCCTAAGCAATGACCTCTCTTCAAGCTTCCTTATCACCAAACCACCTTGAGCTTATAAAATACCAATCCTATAGCTCACAAAGCATCTTACAACACTTGAAAACATATCACAAGCCTGTTATATCAATCTCCATTGATAAACACAACTCAAACCACATGGATCACTTATCAAGCACATAAGGCCTTCCTGTCACTTCATGATATCATCCTTCATCAATCATCACTTTATCATCACCTTTGACATCAATGACAACAACTTTGCTAGAAAAACAATTAATTATAATATTTTTTCTCAACTTACTGAAGAAGGAATGCCAAAAATTCTTATTTGGCTTGCCAAATTTTGTCACACTCACTATGAAAACATTCACATAATGAAAAATAATATCATTTTAGGATTTCCAACACTTCTTAAAAACATTGAAAAGTATAAAAATTGCATATTGGTCGAACACAAAATAGAAATATTTCAAAGGTTAGAATAGAAAGGCAATATGAAATTTTACTTGGTTCACTCTAATTTGTGTTCTCTTCTCATTATTTCCATTGATGGTCACAATTACTTCATGTTGTTCATTGATCACTATAACATAATGACTTGGATTATTTTTTAAGAACAAATTAGAAGCATTAAAAAGTTTTCAAAAGTTTCAAACAATGGTTAAAAATTAAGCCTAACTAGCATTAGGACACTCAGTATTGGTAATGAGGGTGAATTCAATTCAAAGGTGTTTAAAACCTATCTAAATAAAAATGGGATAAATCATAATATCCTAATCCCTTACACTCTTCAATATAATGGAGTAGTTGAGTAGATGAACAGAACTGTGATGAATATGGTTTGAGTTATGTCGTATTTTAGAGGGATAAATCTACATTTTTGGATAGAAGTAACTCATTCAATAGTACATCTTTGTAATAGGTCACCATCAGAATCCCTATAAATTAAGACTTCATATGAAGTCTATCATGGTAACTTCCATTTAGTATGACATCTTCAAGTTTTTGGATACACTTACTATTTGTTGATTCCCATATATAAAAATAAAAAAATAGATCATAGGTGTCATAAATACATCCTTTTGGGATACTTAAATTCTTTAAAAGCATACATGTTATTTGATGATAATATCAAGAAATTTAATTTCAAGAGATGTTTTCAATTATGAAACTACAAAGAACACAAAAAAAAATTAGTTGACCATTGAATCACCTTGAGGAATATGCTAAATTTTACGTTTTCAAGGATATTGATAAGGAGGTTCCAAATAGTGAAAGGGGAGCTTGTAATTGGGAAATAATTAAATCTCTATTGACTCTTGTAATTAAAAATGACACTCACCCTATGGAAAAAAGTAAAACTTCATCAGAATGTGGTCGAATTCTAAAAATTTAAAGAGCTTAAAATCAAGAAAATGAGGCACCAATGATTCCATAAAATACTTAGAAAAATATTCCAAAATGGGCTAAACAAACATTAAAATATGTCAGACCTAATGAGGTTGGGAAAATAGACACTTAAAGTGCACATACAATCACATAAAAATCAATAAATTTCCTTTATGGAATTCAAGATAAGATAGAAAAGCTTACCTTATAATACCATCTAGAAGAAGAATTTAATGTTTCTTTGACACAAAATCTACTTCCTTTAAAATATATAAAAATATTGATGCAAGGAGAATAATAATGAAGAATTATTATGATGCATTGGTAAAAAATGGAACTAAGGAATTTTTTGATACTCGAACTAGCTATAAACCATTGATCTTAAGTTGTTCCTTTAAAAAAAGTACAAAGTAGATGCCTCGCTTGAAAAATATAAGGTAAGGTTTGTCACAAATATATTTACTGAGAAAGAAATAATAAAGCAAAATGAAACCCTTGAACCACCATAAAAATGGAATACAATTCAATTTTTTTTGGATTTGGCAGCTAAAAATAGATGGAAATTTCATCAAATTGGCATAAATACTACATTTTTGAATGGTGATCTCAAAGAAATAATGTACATGACTCAGGTAGAAGGCTTTGTAGTAGATGACGAAGAACACAAAGTGTGAAAGATGGAAAAATCATTGCATGGTTTGAAATAAGCCCTAAGATCATGGTACAAAAAAAATCAAGAAGCAACACCTAAATATGAATTTCAAATGTTTTGAATGTGAATATGCAACTCTTTTTTAAAAAACTTGTAAAACAATTGTATTTCTAGTGGTGTATGTGAATGATCTACTCATCACAAGAAATAATGAGATATACTAAAAAAATCAAAGTAGATTTGATGAAAGGATTTGAAATGACAAATATGGGTTATATTATTATTATTTGGATATTGAAATGATTTAAAACTAAAAGTATATATTCATATGTCAATATAAATATATTGGTGAAATTCTAAAAAAATTCAGAATGACAGATTGTAAGCCTCTCAGTATGCCCATGAAACAAAATCCAAAATTGACATTAAAAGATACCACAAATTTGGTAGATGCCACTAAATATAGACAATTCAATGAAATTTTTATCTATGTGACCACCACTAAAATAGATATTTCATTTGTTGTTTGTGTTCTTCCTAGATTCATGAAATAACCTAAATAAATTAACTGGGTAGTAGTAAAAATATTCATTTGATATCTAAAAATAACATATAATTTTGGGCTCAAATACTACAAGAAAGGAAAATTTAAATTGGTTGGATATTCATATTATAACCATGTTAGTTATTTTTAAGATGGAAGATTTAATTCAAGTGTTTTGATGAATTTGGAAATAACAATCATTAGTTAAAAGTCAAATAAGCAATTAGTTCTAAAAATTTCTTTAGTAGATGTACAATACATGTTAGCTTTTATAGGTAACTAGAGAAATTTGTGGCTTAGAAGGCTTGTTTCAAATTTACAAGAGAAATAGGTTTCATCAACACCACTCATGGTTTAAAACACCATTTTAATTCAAATTTTAAGGAATCTAGTATTTCACGACTGAACCATACACATTAAAATAAAATTTCATTTGATTCAACATTATGTGAAAAATGGTAGTGTAAAAATGTTATATGATTTAAAACATGATTTAAAAAGCTATTGTAGAGAGATTAAAGGTTTTGTTACCTAATATAATTTATCTAAAGTAAGGAGGATTTATGGCTAAAAGGAAAACATTTGATGGGGTTATCATGACACATGAAATTATCTATAATCTTAAAGATGAAGGTAAATATATAATGTTGTTGAAATTATATATGGAAAAATATTATGATAGGGTAAAGTATAATTTTTTGAAAAGAGTATTAGCTAAGTTTTTTTTTAAAATTTTTTAAAATTTTTGGATGATACAATTATGTTTGGGGTCACACACACACACACACACACGCACACGCACACGCACACGCACACGCACACGCACACGCACACACGCACGCACACACACACACACACACACACACACACACACACACACACACACACACACACACACACACACACACACACACACACACACACACACACACACACACACACACACACACACACACACACACACACATCAAAATCAATTTTTTTATAGATAAATTTTAGTTTATATGAAGATGGGTCTGGACAAAGAATTAGTCCACAAAAATCACATATTTTTTATGTTAATGTTTCATGGGAAAGGCATTGTAAAATTTTGGATGTGTTAGGTATTGCCAATGGAAATATACCTAGTAAATATTTGGGTGTGCCACTATTTAGAATTTCTGCAAAGCCTACACTATGGAAGAATTTAATTAATAAAATGTAGAAAAGACTAGTCTGATGGAAGGCTAATGGTTGAGCCTTATTGGAAGGACATGTCTAATTAAGGCAATGCTCCAAGCAATTCATATATATATATATATATATATATATAGTTTCTCAGGTACCCATTGGTTTAATGTTATGAATGAATAAAATCATGAGAAATTTATTATGGCATGGTATGAGGAGAATCATAATTTTTTTCTTACTAAATGGGAAAATGTTTGTAGATCTATGGAGGTAGAAGGAACATGAATAAATGATATACAAGTTCAAGACTTGGATTTAGGAGCCGAGTTAGCTTGGAAAATGTGTGAGGAAGCTTCGGTGCCTTAGATTTATTTAGTTTGTGAAAAATATTTAGATTCTAAGTTAGCTGAGAGAATTTTTACCTTGAAAAACCAAACATTGAGATATCACATTTGTAATTTTATTTTGGCTTCTAGGAAGATAATTTGTAATTATTTAACATAGGATTAAGGTAATGGATAGTCATCAAAGTTTTGGAAAGATTCATGGTAGGGTGAATTAATGATTTATCTTAGAAGGGACTTGGATAATTTACAAGGAGTTTTAGAGGAAGGATGAGAGTTGAGAGTTTGCTATTATTGGACAACCTTAAACTCTTCAATAGGATGCACCATAATATATAAAATTTTAGGGAATGTTAAAGGATTAGAGGATCATAAAATATTGTTATATCAGATTTTGACTTCTAAGGATTTTTTTAGGAAATCAAATGTATTATTTAGAATGGACAAGTGTTAATTCTAGAACTTATAGTGTTAAGGTTGGTTATAAATTGATGACCTAGAAAACATATATGGAATAAGATTGGATAGTAGCATTTTTATGGAATAATATTTGTACACACATACTAATTATTTTACCTAGTTGGCTTGATTAGAAAATATTATTACATAGGATATATTATAGTGGATGGGTTTTTTTGGAACTTAAATCTATGTTTTGTGTAAATAAGAAGGGGAATTAGTGGCACATTTTATATTACATTTTTATTATGCTATAAATATTTCATCTTGTCTTCTTTCAAGGCTTTATCTTACAACAGTCTATACACATCCCACTGGAGAAACTTTCTTGGTGTAGCCCCAGAGTTTAAAAATATCTTACACCTCTTTGCCACATGGCTCCAACAAATGCCATTTTTCACATTTTGATAGAGAAAAATAATAGGACATTTGAGGATAAAGCAATAGATTGCGAAAGATGTTGGTTAAATATTAAAATTTCAAATTTTTATAATGTTTCCCTTTCTTCTAATATGAATACATATATGTCAATTTTGTAAGAGGTTAAAATTTTATAAAACTAGCCAAAGATTATTTTACCCTTACTTTGGGTAGGGAATAAGGTGAGAAATAAAATCTCTTAGATTCGATATAGATCCCACTGAGACATGATTTGATTAAACTCAACTTATTTGGAACATTGAGAGGTAATCTTGGTATGGCATGGGTTGGTTGTTTACTATGAAAATGCTTTGGGAAGATTCTTTGGGGTAGACAATTTTTTCTTATAAAATATAGTAATATTGAGGCTAAAGTTGTGGACTTAATTGGTCAGATATTTGATCATATATATCATCCAATTCAGTTAGTAAGATAATGGACTATCAAACATGATTAATTTACAACTTGTCGAGTCTTGGAAAAGTGTTAGTTTATGTTAGATGGGATTAAACAACGTAACATTTTCAGCAAAAGTAATTTATAAATGCATATTTGAGTTCCTCTTAAAACATTAGACAAGTTACAAAAAAGTACATCTAATTTTGAGTTGAAATTTAAATGTTATGGCATTCAAAATTTAGTGGACTTTCTTGCAAGTTGATCTTTGGTACCAAACTATTGATCTCAGGAGCCAACTATTGATCTAAAGATCCAATTGTATATATCCATATTCAAATTTATTGGAAAGGTTACAAACATTTCTATTTCCATTTAGTGGCTCAATTGAGCTTCTTGGAGGGTTCTTAAGTTGGGAGAGCATAAATAAAGGTCTTATCTACACAAAATACACTAGAAATCAGAGGAGAAAGATAAAAAATAATCAAAACACAAAAAATCACAATGATATGTATGGAATTTTGATTCACATTGATTATTTACAAGATTGACTATTTTTTAATTTTTCTCATTATTTCGTTGTTGCAGGTAGGGTTGGTTGTTTTTTACAGAACTCATTTGGGAAGATTCTCTTGGGTAGATCATTTTTTATTCCAAAAACTAATAATAATGAGGCTGAAGTTGTGGCCTTAATTTTTCAAAATTTTTATCATGTATATCATCCAATTCAGTTTGTAAAAAAATCAACTATCAAACCTGAGTAATTTGCAACATGTCGAGTCTTAGAAAAGTGTTAGTTTATGTTGGATGGGATAAAATAGAATATGATTGGAATCAAAAGTAATTTATAAGCACATATTTGAGTTCCTCTTGAAAAATTAGATAATTTTAAAAAAATACATTTGAGTTTGAGTCTAAAAGCAAAAGTTATGGCCTTCAGAAGTTAGTGGGATTTCTTACAAATCAATCTTAGGCGCCTAACTAGTGATCTCAGGATCCCACCATTGATATACAAAGCTATTTATATATATTCAAATCCACATTTATTGTAAAGGTTGAAAAATTTTCTCTTTCCATTCAGTGGTTCAATTGATCTTCTTCGTGGGTTTTTAGGTCGAGAGAGCATAAATAAAGGTCTTGTCTAGGAAAAATACATAATTGATCAGAGGATAAAGATTAGAAATAATTAGAAAATGACAACAAGCACAATGAGATGTTTGGAAGATGGATTCACATTGCTTATTTGTGATTTTGAGTATTTTTTATTTTTTGTCATTATTTCTTAGTTGTAGGTAATAGCGTGAATACTACACAACTGAGATAACTAAATTCAATAGCTTTCTTCCTAGAAAGGCAAGTCTTCCACAAACATTGTAGACATTATTATGAGTATGGGAGAGTGAGAGAAGTTTTCCTTATAAGTCAAATAAGGTAGAAATATTTTAAACTATAGAACATATTAGAGATGAGGAGTCATGGCTTCACTCTTGTTATAGTTTTCTCACATTGAGTTTCTTGAGGGTATGTCTTGTGTTATATCTCTTTGTGGTTAATGTGTTTGTTTCCTTTACTTGCATGTTTACATTCCTTGTAACTAGGATAATATAAAAACATTAAAGATATCTCAATACTTATTCATAAAGTTTAATAACTTATAATTTAGATTTTAACCTCTATGCGAGCATGTTTAGTGTGTGAAGGAATATATGCAATGGATGTTGCATGCAAAGATTTCATGTGAAGGGTTGCATATTATTTTGTATATTGTAGATGTCAATCATAAGAGTTGAAATATATCTAGATAATTTTGGGTGTTGTTCTATGTCATAAAACTTGAAAGAAACCACTTGAATTGAAAGAGTTTAAGTTAGATAAAGTTAGAGTACAATATCCACCTAGTTTATGGATCATATTGGTATCATAGTAGGTTATCCTTTTTGTCATAAAGGTTTGCTAACATATTTATTAAAAAATTCTAGATTTGTTTGTGTTATATTTTTTATTATTGTTGTGGTGTGACCATTGTGTATATGTTTCACATTACATGGATAACAAATGCTAGTGGAGAGATTGTCTATATTTATTGGAAGTAAGATGGGTTCAAATTCCACTACTCTAGTTGCTCATGTAATAAATTATGGGTTATGTGATGTGATGGTATTTACCAAAAATATTTTATGGAATAACTAATGTAGAGCCTACTCTCTATCCTAACACCTGCAAATGATTCATTTAAGTATCAAAAGTCCTTAGAGAATTTCCTTCCTTGACAAATCTCTCTCTTGGTTTTATATTATTTATTGAAGGTTTGATGTCTTTATTAAACTAGGAATTATCATATATCACTATTGTGTCTCTATCCCTTATGTATTTTATCTCAACTACCTCTTATTTATCTATTTCTTCAACCCCTTTCAAGCTTGACTTCTTTTTGTAAACTCTCTTTAACAATGGTATACTAACTCATTCTTATTTCTGAGGTTTATTGGATTATTTACTATATTTTAATCTTTTTCCTTATTATAAGAGTCTCACTATATCTATCTGAGCTTTCTCCAACTACTCTACACTTCTTGTGCTATCCTTCATAATTGTGCCTTCTCTAGACATAATCATTGTAACCTCTTTAGGATATTTCTTCATGTACAACTTTGTATGGACACTTATTGAGATTCCACTAACAAATTTTGGTACCCTATATCCTCCTCTTGTCTTTCACAAAGTTTTATTCTCTAAGTCTTTTCATAACCCACTTTTCTAGTCATCTTTTGGCCTTAGATTAGACTTATTAGGTCACTATTAGTTACTTGAGCATGCAATCCTCTCCCAATCATACACAAAGCTCTGTACCATCTTTAAACCTTAAAAATATCTTAGATAATATGGAAACATAAATAATAATAAAAAATGAGTATTTTTGGCTAGTTATATCACTAAAAATACAAATTTTTACTTCAAAACCCTAGAACAAGGTTATCAAGGCCTGCAGGAGCTTGAGAGAAAATAACTAGTGATTTAACATCTCACAAGGTTTTAAAACTTATGTGATTATTGATTAGTGTCTATGAAACCTAAATGAAATTTTTCTAACCATTAATTATTAACCATCATTCCTCTATTTAATGTTCTCTTTATGTTCTTGACTCCCCTCCTTACTCAGTCACCTTCTACAGGGTGTATACACATAATATTTTCAAACTTTTATCACTTATCGACACTTTGTATCTTGTAGGAACCCATTGATTATTAATTTATCTGAGTGTATGGCTTAAGGGGTACATTGAGAAAGGGGTGGGAAGACCATTGGTGCTTTTTAAGATTGTTGTCCCTTTTTCCACTTTCCATCTACATGCTTGTATCTTAAAACCATTTACCCTAAGCTTGTTATTCTCAGTCTTACCCATTCCTATCATTTGTCATGCTTTATCCCTCCTTTTCTTGAATTAATTCCCTTATGGATAGTTTGTTGTACTAGGTCAATTGGGTTGACCCTATACTATTTAGGGGTATTTTTCACTCTTTGATCTTGTTATCCCTTCAACCAACCTAGCTCAGACCTAGTGAATTTTCCCTGAGAACATATAGGGTTGATTGGGTCGACCCTATATAGCTAACATTTTTGGGAGAATTTAAGGCAAGATTCACCTATATATATATATATATATATATATATATATATAAGTTCATTTCAAACCATTTCATATAGATAAGCAAAGAAGAATAAGTTTGAACAAACATTTACTTATTGACCATCTACTTGAAGAATAAAGCTTAGGGTTCCATTATTTCTTTGGAGATATGGATCTTGTCTTGTGGAGAAGTCTTTTGGATGCATAGATAGGTTATGTAGCCTATATTTGATTTGTATTTTTTAACCTTACATACCACAATAATCTCTTACAAAACACCTTGGCTAAGGGAGAGATTGAGGCTCAATGGGATCATCTTTAAGGTAAGTATTCCTAAATTTATTTTTCCTTTGTTAGAGTAGATAGATAATGCAGTTGTGCTTATCTTCCATACATTAGGATTTTGTATAAATTGACATAAGTATATGTCTTTTATGAATGTTTAGTTTAGTTTTGTTTCTAACCCCCATTTTGTGCTAGAATCTTTCATGTGCACTATATTAGATTTACTTTGTTGTTATTAGATTAGAGTGAACATTAAACCTTAGGACTCTTTTAGGGTTGTTTCATGATTGTGTTAGATGGTAGGCTTTGAAAATTTACCTCACATAGTGTATTTTGATAAGTGATCCCCTAATCAGGTCTAAAAACTCCCCATATTGGTCATGATCCTGCTTAAAAAATGTATTCCCAATCAGAAGTTTAGGTATGCTCTATCTTCTCAAGGCCAAGATCGATTTATAGAAATGATGCATTTCTGATTACATACATAGGATATGTGAAATCAATTTAGGGCTTAGATTTATAAATTATGATTTTAAAGATTTGAAAAGATTTAATAAGACCTTGACATAAGTATCCACACCTCTTCCACTTACTGAGCATCAACCCTAATGCCTCTACACAACTTATGTTCCAAATTTTCTGCTTGATTGTGTTTACCAAGTTTGTATACACTTGCAAGAAGATATAATGATGTCATAGGTTCTCAGAAGGACTTAAAACTCTATGAAGGTTAAAAAATATCTATAAAAACACTAAACACCACTCCCAAACATTAAAACCTTTGAAATTCCTCTTAATTATTATCTAAGCTCATTTTTACCAAGGTTTCCATAGATCACTTTTACACAGTCTATTGAAATGTGAACAAATACAGGATTTAGTGATAGTTTCTCACTTATTAGTATTCAAACAAGAATTTAAATGTATAAAAAAAGTTAATCATGAACTTACAGGCTAACCAATTATTCAAATGGTTTAATACATCCTTTCAAGAAATCTTTCATTGTGTAGACAACTCAGTCTCCACCTTGCAATAAAGAACACATAAAACACATTGTATAGATAATAGATTATGAACAAGAGATTTCTTTGGGAATAAACATGAATATTAATTTATTGCATTAGATTTTATTGACATATTTGTAAACACATCAACATACCACACTATTTCCCTTTTCACAATCATCTACATAGTCCATCAATACATATTATGATTCAGTTTTCAAAAACATAGAATGAGGGTCTAAAATTAGTTATTAAATCAAGAAACTTGTCTTTCAATATTTTTGGGTTCCTTGAAATTATTTATTTGGACCCAACCCCAACAACTCTCCCTCAAAGACTCATAAAAAACACATATATGTATATTTACAAGTAGTTTTGAAACTATAACTACCTTCCAATTCCCTTTCTATGTAGGGAGAAACCTAACAACACAAACCACTAACTAAAACTAATAAGATGAATAACCAATCTGACTAAACACTTAATCCCCTAATGACTTTCCCTTCTATGTTCTAAATCCCATAAAAACCATTTACCAGAATTCAAATATTTGAATTCTAGTTTTGGCAAGAAAGTGCCTTTTAGGCCATTATTCAAAATTTATAGATTTATAAGAATCATAAATATGACTAACACATTCTATATGACCTCTAACAACTAGGACAACTTAAAATTTGAAACCATGAGAAGATGTCCCTGCATCACCAACCATATAAGGGACATGAAAAGGTGAATGCAAAATTTCACAAAGACTAAGTATTCAACTTGTAAAAATAGCTCTTCTAAAAGAAACAAAGGTTGAAAGAGTTACAAAAAAGTGCAGAATGAGACATGTTTAACATGGATTTGAGCACAGTTTCCTTATGACAAAAAGGTATGGATATACTTGACTAAAGAAACAATCCAAAGCTAACACTATGAAGCTTAATAAATATTGTTTTAAAATTGGATATGCCTCTTTTTTATTTGAAAACTAAATTTTTTTAGCCTTCCATGTGGAATAAAGAAGGTATTTTTACCTTCTATTGTAGATACTTGATCCTATTGGCCAAAATTAGAGGGAAAAATACTTTTCTACACGTTAATGAAAGAGTGTTAATAAGGGGAGACCAATTGAATTGGAAAATTGGGTTTAAAATATATCTTGAAACAAATCCAAAAAGAATTCAAAGAAGGACTAGGGCAATGGTATTTCTCACCCTTGAGTTTCTAAAATTGTGGGACTAAAGCCTTTAAATTGGAGATTTTATTATATTGGAAATTGAACAAGGTACTATCTCAGAGTTGATAAGATTAAAACCTAAAAAAGATATCATCCAAGAGTTGATTAGATTGGAACCTAAACAAGGTACTATACAAGAGAATAATAATATTGGTTTCTCACTTATGAAGATAAATATGTACTAAAGACATAGAATTTTGGGCATGTGATCATAAATATGATCATGTATATCATCTAATTTAGCCAACAATACAATTAGTTATCATACATGAGAAATTTTCAACATGCCTAATCTTTAAAAAGTGATAGTTTCTATTTTATAGAATAAAAGAATAAATGTTTTGCATTAAAATTACTTTTTGAGTACATATTTTAGTTCCTTTTGAAAAATTAGACAATTTTTTAAAAATGACATCTAATTTCAAGCTCATATGTAAAATTTATGGCCTTCAGAAGTTAGTGGAATTTCTTGCAAGTCTATCTCTAGAGCTGAACTATTGATCATTGGAGCTAGCTTTAGATCTCTAGAGCCACACGTATTGGGACAAATACAAAAAATTATCTTTCCCTATGGTGGTTTAGTTGAGCTTCTTGGTGGGTTCAGAGGCTAGGAGAACATAAATAAAGGTCTTAGAAAGGAAAAATACATTATAGATCAGGGTAAAAAGATAATAAATAATTATAAAATAACATAAATCATAGTGAAATGTGTGGAAGTTAGATTCATATTGTTTATTTGTGAGTTTGAGTCTTTATTCTTTTTTTCTCATTGTTTATTAGCTATATGTATTATGGTCAAGACTACATAACTAAGATAGCTAAGTTCAATATTTTTCTTTATATAAAGGTAATTATTCCACCAAATATTTTGGATATAATTATGAGTATGGGAGCCATGAATATGGTTTTCCTTGTAATCCCAAGAAGGCAAAAAATTGTAAAATATAGAACATAGTGGAGATGAGGAAGCATGGATTCACTCTTTCTAGATTTTTCTCACATTGAGTTTATCAAAGGTATGTCTTGTGTTATATATTTTTTGTGGTTGATGTGTTTTTTTCCTTTAATTGCATGTTAACATTCCATTCAATTAGGATAATACAATAATAATAAATCGAGATCAAGGATTAATCATAAAGGTTAAGAACTTCACATCTGGTATTTCAACTCTATGTAATAATTTTAATTTCAATCATGTATGGAGTAGCATCATGTTTAGAGTGTAGATTAATATATGTAATGGATGTATCATGAAAAGATTTTATGTGAAGGGTTGCATATTCTTTTCTATGTTGTAGATATCAGTCATAAACACTAGAATACATCTTAAAATATAATTTTGGTTTTTTTTTATATTACATAAAACTTGAGAGCAACCACTTTACTTTAAATGGTTTGTGATGGTGAAAGGTAGAGTGGAATATCCACCTAGGTTATAGATCATTACTTTGGGGTTTAAATCTAGCTCAAGAGAAAGGTTTTGATCAAATAGAGTTATAAAGAGATTATTTGATTATTATAAATGCTATGAAAAATGATTTTACTCCAAATTAGAAGTTGGATTAAATAGTTATTGGAACTAAAGAGATATAACTACAATTCTCTCATATTTATTTTCTACATTGCTTTAGGGAATCTAACCAAGCTACAAACTTGTTGCCTAATGAGGGTGTGGATCAACACCCCCTCTCTTTGGCCTTCAATAATTATTTTGAAGAATGGTAGGGTATTTATTTCATTATATTATCTAAGGATTTGTGTAAAAGGTATTTTATTTTGTTTAAGGAGTATTTATTTAGTTCTATTGAAGAAACATCTTCTACCTACCTTATTAGTTGTTATGGAAGTTCTTATTTGGAGATGGAAGAAACCAATGTTCAAATTTCCTTGGGATGAGGAGGATGTGGAGGAGTCAATTCATATATTTGTTATTGAGGTTATAGGTTTTTAATATACTATTCTAGGATTGGATCATTCCTTATTTATAAGATGAGATTATCAGTTATGTTATGGTGATGGATTTATTTAATAGTTGTGTCCTTTAAATTTATTAGTTGTGCTTATTTAAAATTTGAAGCTTTGCCTTTTTTTCCTTCCTCAAACCTTCTATGATGCTTTGATAGAGAAGGTAAGATTTAATTTTTATTGGTTGGGATAATTTGGATGCAAAAATGATTGAGGCTTGAAGTTCATTCTAGATAATTTTTATTATTGAAATGGGTTATTGATTATTTTGAGATGTTGCTTCTATAGATTGCTTGAATGTTAGATTTTATATATACTATTTTCATCCATAGATTTATTGTTTTATGGAACTTTTACAATTTTGATTTATAAAATTTTATTTATAGTGGTGAGTTTTTTTTTGTTTTTACAACCTAGTGGTAGATTATGATGTTTTATTTTGAAGCTTCATTAAGGAGTTGAACGTTTTAGTTGGATAGTATTCTAAGATGTTGGTTCATCCTCAAGTTACCCTCATAGCCTTTTGTATTTTATATGGAAATAGTTGTAAATATTTTTAATTTTTTTGGAATATAAATGGGTAAGGGACCCCATGACCCCAATTTACTATATAAAATTAAAAAACTAATATATTATCATACTACAGAGCAAGTAACAGACATCTTAACAAAAGTACTTGGACGAGAAAATTTTGAAAAGTTAAAAGGCAATGTTTGGCCTCAAAATAGTCCTTTAAAATCAAGGGGATGTAATATTATTATACATAATATTATTTAACACTAGGTATACTCTTAGGATATATTTTTTTCCTAGTGGTAGATGAATAGCCTAGGTAGTAAGTTGACTAGTCTTCATGGAAGGTGAAATGAATAGAGATTTTATGGCTATAAATATTTAAAAATTTATTCATTTGTTTAATGTGAATATAATTTTAGTTTTCACTAAATTATTATAATTTTGATTTCATTATTATTGGCCTAAAAATTAATAGATGTGGCACTAAGATGTTTATTTTCTCATAAAATTCAAATAACCTCAACTCCATTCCAAAAATATGGAAAATTACTCCTTTTCAAAATATATTTCAAGGGAAAAATGAGTTACAATCTAGAATAGGAGTCATCCAACATATCAGAATGGAATTTCATAATTCATAAATTATAATTGAGAAAGACAAGGAATTGTATCCAACTTAAGGAATTTATAATAAAAAATATATATACACTGGAGACAAAAATATGAGGTTATATGGCTAATTGAAGGGGAAACGAATACTGATTTTTTTCCTCACTCTTGCAAGATAATAATAATAATTTAAATAATGTAGTGAAATGAAAATGTATTATGTGGGGTTTTATCCTATCCATTGACAAAGGCATTCACAACTTAATCATTGAAGGTGATTCACTAGACATCATCAATGTTATTAAACATATTATGTCAAAACTATAGAATTTAGAGACTCATAATAGAATGTATGGAGCTTATCATTAACCTATAAAAGTATATGGTGACTCATGTCTTTTAAAAAGGTAATAGGGCATCATATTGATTTAGTAATATTTTCCTAAGCCCATAAGCTTTTTATTTGCATGGCAATATGGATGATATCATTGTAAACCAAGTGTTTCAAGTACTTCGAATATCATTCATAAGTAATGTTACAACCTTTAATATTGATCTTGGCTATTTGTATAATTTTTTATTTTGTACTTTTTTTTATTCACCGTCAATGAAGTGGACATGGCATTTCTAGGTAAGTTACTTCTAATTCTTTTGATCCAATTCTTTCCTCTTTCTTCTGACCAGTGGTGATGTTTCCTCTAGTAGTGGATTTTTTTTGCTCCCATAGTTTCCACATTTTATGCAATTATTTTTTCATATTTTTACATCCAAATATTTGGATTTATTTTCTCTTGCTCTATTTACTTTCTAAAAAAATCTCCCTCTTATTTTTATAGGTTTCCACTTTGTTTTACTACATTATCAATTTGGACCTTTATTTACTTGATTTATAAGTCTTACTTATGTTTATGTATTATTTTTCATCTCCTTGTATTTTATTTTGATTTCATTCCTTTCTTATCTTTCAAAAATATTATCTTTATAATCAAAGTTGTCATCCCATCTCTCCCCTCTATCATCCATCATATTTATTTCATATTTATATTATTTGTTTATAGGAAATGAATATCCATCTGAACAATAATTATTAGATCATATAAAGAGATTCACTAACAAAATAAAATTATTTACACTAATGGAATATACAATGTATATATATGAAACCATTAAAAGGGCTCTCTAATAGACTACATATCCACCAAATTTGGAGATGACTCTAAGACCCATTCTAGATTTATATAAAGACACAAAGGGTTATTGTAAAAGAAATGTAAGAGATAAGTTAGAGATTATTATTTGTTGAGTGAAAGGTGGAATATGATCATTCTTAAAGTTACACCTCATCCTTCTCACACATGTGAGGATAACTAACACTTAAATAATGTTTTGCACATAATAATTCACACCTTGATAACACATATGTACCTAAGATGGACTTCACATCAAGTGTGATCATGACACAAACCATCACCCCCTTAAAGATCAACTTAGGTGATGTTGTAAAATAGAAGAGGTTTTAATCTTAAAGTATGGGTCCTAATAGGAAGGCATGATGAGGTACCTATGTATAATGATAGAGAAAAAGAATAATGAAGTTGATAATATATATGTATATATAATATAATGAAGCCTCTAATAGAATGAATGAGGAAAACAATGTATCTCTCATGAATCTAGATGTGTGAACAAGAGTGACTATTGATAGATGTTACATCTGAGTGAAATGCTTTGTAACAACCAATAAGGTTGGGTCAAAATTTGTTCTAAATATTTTAAAACCTTAGGTTGGTTCAATTATGTATCTATAATCATAAATAATACATAATGAATTTTAAAACCCTAGAATATTTGGCATAAAAATGTTTTGATACAAAAAAAAAACTATCTTCTACATCCATTAGGAACAAACACAAGATATATAACATAATCGAATAATTAAGGAAGCATTAATAATACACAACAACCCTATGACTAGCCCCCTACCCACCTCCCCCCATATTTTTGAATATGGAGTGAATATACATCAATTATGAAGATATCCTCAAATGTGTTAATGTGGTAGGTGTGCAAAAGATTACAACTAAAATCCTCAAGTGAGTGTGCCAAATAGGCCATATGAAAGTATTCAATAATTGAAATTTTAAAAGGGTGCACAAAATAAGGCACAAATGCATTATGGTAAACATATAAAACCTCCTATGGAAAATTATAAATTATTACAAGTATAAAATACATCTAAAAAACCCACCCAAAATCTATATAAAGCACTAAACAGTGGTCCCTTATAAAAATGAGGTGGCACCTATACTTAATGCTAAGCAGTATGGTTCAAAATTTATAAAATAGGCCATCATATTAAAAAAAATTCAAATTTGATTCAACATAAAAATAATTAGATGTTATAACCATGAAAACTTCAAAAAATAAATGTATTTAAAAAAATAACATTTGAATTTGAGTTACCAATCAAACACTATGGCCTCTGGTAGGTCAAAACTAAATAATATGGTCATCATTTTAGGTAAAATACTATAAATTATAAGATAATAGGTTATAAAAATGTAAAAATAACCACCTCACCACTCCAATATTTATGGATCAAGAGTTATGATTCACATAAGTACAAGGCTTCAAAAACTAGGGCCAATGGTGCAGGGTTAACCCTTGGGTGATAAATCCACCTAGAGGGAAATCGCATGTTAGACCTGGGCTATAAATATAATAAAAAAATAATAATTATCAATTTATAGTTTAGTATAGTGGCCAAATGTTGTAGTTGATGTGGTGGTTAGTGTATACACATAATATTTTCAAAATTTATCAATTAGTGATATTTTCTCTCTTGCAGGAACCTGTTGAGTCTCAATCTCTCTGAGTGGATGCCTTAAAGGGTACATAGGGAAAGGGGTGGTCAAAAAACTAGTGCTTCACATGATTAATGTCCCATATACTACCACTTTATATTTACACAACCTTTTATTATGTACTTCCCTAAGCTTTGCCTCCTCTCTTACACACTCCAAATAATTCATTACCTCACTTAGCCCCTTTATAAACATTAAACCCTTTTTTGACATTTAACATACACTTTCAGCCTAGGTTTACCTTGTATTTGATTTTTTTAAAGCATGTTATGGTCTAGGTTAGCTCTGGCTGACCTAGACTAGGACCTAACTTATTTATATTAAATAATGATACAGAGTCGAATTGGGTCCACCATGTCAGCTAAACTTTTGGAAAGGTTTAGGGTTAGATCCAACTATATATACACATCAATTTATACCATTTAAAGATAAGAGAATAAGAATAAAATTATATTTTTCATCTCTGTATCCACCATTCTACTTGAGGAATATACATTAGGGTTCCAATACTTTATTTGGAGATATGGATCTTGTCTTGTAGAGAAGTCTTTAGGATGCATAAAGAATTTGTGTAGCCTAGAGCTGACTTATCCTTTTTATCCTTACACACCAAAATAACCTCTTTTGAATCACCTTGGCTAAAGGAGAGATAGAGGCTCAATGGGTTCATCTTCAAAAGTAAGTATTCCTAACTTTGTTCTCCCTTTATAAGAGTAGATAGATTTATATTTGTACTTATTTTGCATGGATTAGGATTTCCTATACATTAATTTGAGTATATATCTTCTATGTGTGTTTAATTTTTATGTTTATTACCCTCACTTTGTACCATGAGCTTTGGTGAGCACTAGATTAGATTTTAATTTACTTGTCATTTACTTAGTGACTATGAAAACATAGGACCTAGTTAAGGTTATTGCATGGTGTTGCTTGAATAAAGGATTTGGAACCCTCTCTAGTGATTTTATTGTGGTAAGATATCCCTTGGTTAGTTCTAGTGGATATATCTTGGTCATAACCTTGAATATCTAATGTATCAACAATTAGAAGTCTATGTAGGATTTATCTTCTCCAAGCTAGGATTGAATAATATGTCAATTGCATTTTCCTTTGTATATATTCTAGTGAACTTGATGTGAATCCAACCCTTATAAGTTTTATTTAATGAATTCATTTTATTATCATATTATATATTTATATTTTTTTAGTACTGTATCAAACCTATTGGTATAACTCTAATAGTCTTTGTGTAGGTTTAACACAGTCATCCCAAAATGACTCTATTCTATTTATGCAGGTATTCTCCAAATACAAGTGACTAGATTGATCAACTTGGCATAGTCTTCTTATTTACTTACATGATTGCATATATATTTAAACTAATCGATTCTATTCAAAGTTCTTTTTCTGCATATAGGTCTAGAAATATAGTCAAGCTAGTCAACTCTACTCATAACTTCTTTTTAGTATAAAGGTTTTACAAACTCCATTGAGCTAGTCAACTCTTTTATAAAAATATTTGAATCAGCATTTGAGCATCACAACATAAAATTTTTCAATATAATAATCTTAAAGTCCACCAAGGTTCACTCTTATTCTCTCTATCATTTTAGTTTTTCATTTCTAGTATTGTTTTTTAGAAGTTTGTAGTTTATAAAACTGCATCCCTATAGATAACTAGGTCAACTAGCTCAACATTATTTTTTATCCTATTTTCTATCTAGAATACATAGTCAACCTTTTTGACTATTTTTTTATAGATATTATTTCTATAGAATAGTAGAAACTGAGTCAAATTTGTTCTACATTATTTGCATATAATGTCACCTGAACTGACTTTGTACTCTTCACAGTTAATGGAACTAACCTAATTTTGCTAATAGTTAGTTCACTTTTCATTTTAGTTACTTGCATTTTAAGAGTTAAAAACATAGATTAATTATGTGGTTTTAATTTACTGATTTAGTCACATTATTTTTCTCTTCTAAACACACTTCTAAATTACTTTACAAAAAAAATACATTAAACATTTGTCTTCTCGAGGCCTACCTACATGGATTTCATCACCAAGGTGGAATCCAACTTATTTTTCTATCCAAGTATAAACACGTGGTTGATGGTATATATAGTTAAATCACCTGACACCCTTATCATTTCAATTTTTTGAAGTGAGGGGGTAGACCCCAATACCAAGCCAATACCATCACCAATATAAACCCCTTTTACCATAAACTACCTAAAACTATCTATAGATTAGTTTCTAGTTACTTCTTACAACCAACTTCCCATAACATTAAATTAAAACTTTATTATAACTTAATAACACTTAGGAATGACCAATTAGTTAGCATTTACTTTCAAGTTATTATTTTCTCTTTGATTACTATATTCCATATTGTAAAACTTGCATTAGCCAACATTAGTGAAAGGTTTGTGTTGTGTCTTCTAATTGGATTAATCACATTTGTCCAATTGATTGTGTGCTTCATTTTAGTTTCCTAGATTTCATACTGCAAAATATTTATCTATTTTTAGAACACTATCATTCCTATTGACATAGTCTCTTATAGATCATTCATCTTGTTTGCCTCCAACACACAATCATCTTTTATGACTATGTATCTTTGTCTTCCTATTATGATCCCTATCTAAGTATTACACATTTAACCTATTAAAATGTGTCCTCTTGTTTCCTATTATATTTCTTGTTCAATATTACACATTTGAGCTGCATGACTATGTCTTCTTATTCTCTATTATGTTTCCTATTTTACATAAAAAAGTCAACCCATATGATTATGTATCCTATTAGCTGATTATTCTTTTTTTCAACTTGTTAGACTATTTTTATCATCATGAATTTTATGTTTGAGGATAATTTAGAGTTAAATCCTACAAACGTGAAAATTCTGACCATCCTAATAGGTTTCCCAAGAAATAGCTTGTGGCTTCTACTATGGAAGATAACAATGTTTACGTTGCCACTCACAATACCAATTATGGGAATTCTCATTCATCCTCAATTTATAATCCTTTATTCTCGTTAGAATATGAATATGAATTAGATTACACACTTGAAATGTTTTTATTCATTAACAAATTTCCTCAACATAGAAGAAGGGACCCTTCAACCATCTATAATATTATGATAGGTACTCAAGTATAAGAATAAGAAGAACTTATTTCACCCTCCCCTACCTTATCTCATGGATTTGGGGGAGACACTTTCTTTGATTCTCAACCATTTACATATATTTTATCTCCTTCACACACCATGACATCTTCTTTTATTACTTCTTCAACCTCCATTCCTAGTATCTCCACTAACATGGTAGGCTCAACATCTAATGGGCCTTTTACTAAGATCCTCATCCTTAATCATGCCATTAGTAAATATTTTACTACCAATTATTCTCATGCCACTATTTTGGCATAGGATACTACTTATAGTACAACTCAAGCCACTAATACCAATACTAATGCTTCACATGTTGTGGACACTAGTCAAAATACTGCCCAAACTCTACAACTCTTATTACAACCTCTCAATGAAATTCATATTTAAAAATAAAATAAAGAAAATTAAATGATTTAGATGAAAAACCATATCATTAACCTTCAAAATCAATCCCAATAGGTTTCATGAGGAGTAAAAAATTCAAATGCTCCCTACCCCCTCAGGGATTCCCATGGTAACCTTATTCCTGAATTGCCTCTCATTAATAAAATGGTCAAACATATCCAAAATAAACCTCTTGTACCTCAAATTTATAATATATATAGGAGGTATCACACCTATCATCACCTATAAGTGGTCTCCCAATCTCACATTACACTTAAATACATTTGGTAGCCTCTATAAAGATTGGGTCAAACTTAATACTTTTGTTGCTACCAAGATATTAGATAAAACACTCTTTGGAGATTCTCTAAATTGGTTTAATCAACTAAACACCCATTATATCACTAGCCTTGAAGACTTGGTTAACTCACTTATCCAATAATTTCAAATTAATCATCTTCTAGAGAATAGCTTAGCTCACTTCACAAGTTGTAAATAACTTGAAACTAAAATGGCATAGGCTTTTATAATATTATGAAAGAACTAGTCTCACAAATGTGAGAATAATATGGTGGATGATAATATTTTCCACCTATTTAATAATAATCTCTACCTGAAGTTGTAATATTGGGTTAGGATTATCTCTCTAAGAACTTTGGAAAAAGCCCTTGACCAAGCTAAGTGACAAGATTTTTTCATGAACCAATTTGAACCATCTCAACCTATCTTGGGTACTTGTATGCTAATTAAAATCAACAACCATCATGCTAATAGTGATGCAATTATTGATACTTATGACACTATTCATAACATTCAAGCAATCACTCCCAATATCACTATAAAGCATGCTTCGATCCAAACAACACTCTTAATCCTATATATTCTCAAAAAAACAACATTAATGTCCATAAACCACTATCCTTATCTAAGATTCAAAATCATATTCTAAGGCCTCTACCATGAAATTTTGACCCCACTCATCTAATGAAATCATGGTCTAATCTGAATAAATTTTATTAGTTTCATGCAAGTTGGGGCCACTCTCATGAGACTTGTAGGTCATTTCATAATCTAGCTATGTATTTTATTATTGGACCAAAATTTTATCATGATTCACTCATTAGAAAAAATAAAAAAACATATGAAATACATTTTAAAGCCCATGAAACACAAAACAAAAATCAAGCTTTAAATCAGGTTAATGATCATCTTGTTATATACAAAGATCCTCTTCTCGATCATCAAGATATCAATGACAAGCCTATTCATTCTACAAATAATGTTGAAAGTCTTATATACATCACTAATAATGAATAAAATGTTGTAAATATTACTAACATGAGAAGAGTATTTGATTTTATTAACTCTAATCCCATACCCATGCATCAAACCTCTCAAATGTTCCATGTCATTTAAGATACTTCCCCATCTCATCTAATATATTTGGGACAATAGGAACTTATAAATTTCCAAGAACCACCTTTAAAAACCCAACTAGATAATACCTCTAACACTATCTCTACTCTTTCGACACATATAGACAACATTCCCCAACCTTCTAATATTATTTCTTCAACTCAATCACAATAAATGCCTTAATGAACCATACCACTACCTCAAAATAATCAACCTATTTTTCCTCAAACTAAACCAACTACATATTACCAACATAAATCTAATTATACTTACAACCCTCCTTCATAATATCTCTTGTAACATTATGTGCCTATATGTAGAAATCCACCCATGGGTTGTGAAGAATGGGACCCCATCGCAAAACTTTCTCATCTCCCATCTCAAATACCTTTCCTCAAATTAATGCTAACTTACCTCCTCATCAAAACCATCTAATGCAATTGTTATTTGAAATGAACATCCATCATCCTCCTCTAGTAGGATGAGAAGCTACCTTATCTGGGTTTGAAGATAGTATCCTTCAACAATGTGAAGAGATGTCAATACATGTTGATGAATCAATAGACACTTCTCTTTACCTTAAGTTTCCTATTGCTTCCATGATTCTAGATGAGATTTTACTTCATGCAGATGATCCAACTCTATTCATTAGTGTGCAAATTAGCAATATTCAAGTCAAGCATGCCTTGATTGATGAGGGTTTAGGTACTTGCATTACCTCTTGATTTCATTAAAACTCTTGGATATTTTAAATACAATCTTAATTCCACATGTAACACATGTCAAGGATACAATAGAAGGAAAATACCTCCTTTACATTGCGTTTGGCTTCCCATTATCATCCTTCATGTCATCATCTATGTTAAAGTTATGATATTTAACTTTTCCCTCTCTTATAACATCTTTATTGGTAGACCTTGGACTCATTGTATGAGGGTCATCACCTCATCCATGTGCCATTGCATAAAATTCCCCCATAGTGGTGTTATTTATAAGATTCAAGGAGACACAAACCCTTGGAATTTTGAACAATTCTAAGAAGGTGGTGTCTTTAAAATATATAGCCTTGAACCTTTGCCTAATATCCCATTTAGGTAATCTCAACTCTTTAATTATCCTATCAATTATATCCAAATTTATAATAGTCACCTTGAACTCATTGGGAACATACCCCATAACCTCATATATTTTGATGATGATGATCTAGATGAGATAAACCTCAAGATCAAAACTTTTGATCTCTCCCCTCATATCATTACCTAACTTCCTCCCTCTTTGCAGCTTCAATCCTATCAACCTCCTATCAATGATATATCTATGGTCTTAACTAAGACTAAACAATCTATTTATCATGTGACTTGTGATGATAAGGTCATACCCAAATGTATGATCAACCTTCATACACTCACTTATGATGACATTTATGCTTTAGATGACCCATTTTTAGGTGAACCTATCCAAGCTAGAGATGTCAAGATTATTCGATATCATACTTCCTTTTTTAGTATTTTCATTTGTCTTATCACATTCCTTCTTTATTAGTGCCTAATTATAATATTAATTTTATGTTTTATAGGGTAGAGATGGATTGATCAAATGGTACACCTCTAGTTTTAGTTGAGCCCCTTAGAAGCATACTCATGGATCATGCCATGACCAGTCATTACCTTTTTTATAGATACTAGGTTCCTTATAGTTTACTTCCCCTAGAGATGTTAGTAAATTCTCTTTAGACTTTTACACATCCAACCTCACCTTCAGCTGAGCCTAGTCTAGTTCTTACTCTCACTCTACCTTTAACTGAGTCTCATCCTATTTCTGATCCTACTTTACCTTCTATTGAGCCTAGTCCATTTACTATTTTAGCCCCTCCTCCCCTTAGAGATGACATTCTCCCTTTACCATAACTTGATCCCATGCCCAAAAAATGGGATGATCAACCTTATTATGATATTCATAAATTTACAAATCATTAGACCATATACTTCTAGTTATATCATCTTTCCCTAGTTTTTGCTTCTACATCTTCCATTAGTAGGCCCCCAAAGTCTACTAACAAGAGTATCTATTACTTCCATAGGATAGATAATCATTCTTCCACCCATTTCTGAAATCTTTGGTAATATATTGACACGTTGCATCCCACTCTTTCTTAGCCCAAAGAAAAGGCTATACCTCCTCCCAAGTTGTTACTTGATTATATCCCTAAATATGGGGAGGTATATTATCTTGGGCACTAGTGTGGTACTCATCATATTGATCATTATCATATTCTTCAGTAGCACCTTCATGATCACCTTTTGATGATACTTTGATTATTTATTCCTCCTTCTATAGGTTACCAATGTAAGAAGCCTCCCCCTTCTTCCCTAGTGAAAGCTCCTTCCCCACCCATGGCTCCTTCTCTAATAGTGGTGACTCATTATCATCCTATAGATACCATTCCTATTTCAGCACCTATTCCTATCCTTGAGTATTCTATGCTTGAGAACCCTCATGATCATGATATTTAATAGACACATACATTTTATGTTGACGATATTCATAGAGAGGTATTTTCACAACTTTCCATGAAGAATGATGAGAGTGGTTGTCATTAGGATACAAATTCATAGAGATGTTTCAAATGTCATGGATAATATTTATGGGAAAATTTATCAGTATTTGTGAACATGGCATGGTGTTATTTCACTTTGTTCTTAATTATGATTTTATATTGGACTTGTGATATACTTTTATACATCCTATATCATTTGGCTATGTGTCAAACTTGGTTTCACCAATCTATTTCACATGGATCTTTATATTAAGCATTATGTATTATATATGGTTTCATTTACTTTAATTTTCTTTTTATTATGGATTCATTTCATTATTTCAATGATCATACACATATTTTTATTATTTAGTGGATTTATTTTATTTTCCAAATATTATTTTTTATCTTATCTCAAAAACTTAGATAATTATTATTGTGACTTGGTTATACAAACCTTGCTCCCCTTAGTAATTTTTATTTACCATGTGATTAGTTAGTAAATAAAATGTCTCATTTTACTACTATTTTAATAATATACTTTAGATATCCCTTTATTCCTCTATATTCATTTCACATACTAAGCATACATATGGTTGAAACTTGAGATTACATATTGGTTCATAGGTAAGCCTAAGTGTTTATTCAGACATATATTTGGATACTTAACTTCCTTTAACCAAAGTCTAAAGATCATTCATGTGTATCAATTCTATCACTTTTTTTGCTTATTAAAAATATGTATGGAGGTGTTGGAAAAAAAATTACTGATAGGGGGGTGAATCAGTCTTAACAACTTTCTTATCAATCCCACTTAAGCAATCATCAACATATAGATAAATCAATTCATAAATAATCAACTATACAAACATGAAATAAGATTACACAAGTCAACAAACCATATATGTGGGAAAACCTAAAGGGGAAAAAACTCACTAATATCTAAAAATGAACTATAGTCTTATAAGACAAACAACAAATTTAGTGAATCACCGATGTCACATGGAGCACCAACTCAACTAGGCTTTAACAAGCACCCACTTGTAAGGAGGCACCAACCCCTAGATGAATCAGATCCAAATACACCACCTAATATATTTTATCACCTTTATGATACCCTATTTCTCAACCAATTGATGACGACCACTTCATTATCTCTTCACATTCTTAGCCCTCTCAAACTGCCTTCTAGCCTTCTTTGCTCAACTAGTCCTCTTCTTGATTTGATTAGGTCATATGATATTGATTTTCATATACATAAAATCTATGAAATTTTTTTCATAGTTAATTTACACACATTTGATGGTATAAAATACATTCTTCTACTTAAAAATGTTCTATTTCATTTTCTTGTTCTCTACTCACAATAATAGGCCTAAAACTGCCTAATATTTATACAAGTCTCTTGTTTATATCATTATTGGTCAGCCAAACACCATTAAACTATTATTTTAGACATGGAATGGACATTAGGACATCTCATATACATGTATAAAATGTTATTTGAGTCCATTTAGTTTTGACCTACCTCAATTAGGCCTTATCTCATCTTCAAGTCTCATGAAGACTTAATCCCATTAGGTCTACTTAGGACATGTTACACTTAGAATTCATTGGTATACATTAAAAAACCTCATATATTAAGAAAAAATCATACCAAGTATACCAATTAGGCTTCATAACACCTTTTATCTTCAACCACCACTTGAAACACATCATTAACACTATTCGTAATTAGGCCTGTGCATACCTAGAAAGTCTTATCTTGAAAAACTAACGAATAAACCCAAATTTGACAAAAAAAATGGAAAAAATTCACATATAAAAAATATAAATAACTTTAGGTTAATCACCATGTGATTTATACTTTACAACTCAGGGCAAAAAGACTCCAACCTTTCTCTGCAAAAATCTCACATTGAACTACCAACTAGCCTCAAAACACAGTCATGGAAACTTGAAATTTAGACACCTAAAGGAATACATTAAAATAATTATAATTGATTAATATAATAATAAAACATCCTCAAAAAAAAAAAAAAAAAAATATCATAATATCTATTGTCAATTATTGGTCTTATAGACCAATTTATTGACCTTCTCTCTCTCATACCTCACTCAACTTGAAAAGCCGTTTTGGATTAAATGTTCCAACATATTATACTAAATTTAAATCATATATAAATAATGGATAGATAATTAAAGTCCAAAAAAAAAACACCATGTACATTATATTCTATAACTCAAAGCATAAAGCCTCAAACTCATCATTGCAACTTGCTTACCTAGAACTGTAAGTTTGTATTAAAGCACAATCATAGTGAAAATGACCTTCAACACCTATATGACCACTTTCAAAGAATTTAAATTCATTTTTATGATATTATTATATATTTATATAATTATGATATACAAATATAACATGGTCAAATGGAAATATTAGTCTTGCATAGCAATATCATAACCTTACACCTTAACTATCTCATACGCACTAGACATGTCAATTTATGAGCAACATTTTCATCATAACCACTAAGATATAAAACTTATATCTAATATTAACATGTATTATATGTCATTAAAAATGTCTCCATGCACTTGGATTCATCCCTAATCCATGATAGCACATATGTAATCAACTTCTCACTTATGTATGGTTTTCTCACTATTTGCACTGTTAGGCCTATTAGTGATTGGCTGAATCATATGATTCGTTTATAAACCTTGAGGGATAAAAAATACTCATGAACCATCATGGAAATAAAATACAAGTCTCAATCTTCAACCTACATTTATTTAGTAACTTTGACTTCGTTAATTCTGACTGCTACAACAAATTTTTGAAAAATAAGGCCTTTCCTATAGGTTCCACTCACTCACTTGACAAACCAATCACACCTAGAGATGACTGGGAGATTTAAATATAAAATCCAATCACTTAAATGTCCATACCAATCCATTATGATCACTTTTGAATAATATCTTTCACATCAGGTCATTTTTAGGGTTTTTTGAGGGTTTAAACCATCTTCTAGTCTTAATGATCATTCATATAGTTTAGCTCCTAGTTATAGAAACCTTTGATATATGACCCTTACCCATATTACATTAATATATTAGGTTACCATGTATAGGTTACACATGAAAATGAACACGTGAATGTTCTTATCAGGTTGAGAGTCCTTCATTTTGTGCACATAAGAGATCTCAAAACACTTTTTCTTGCCTTAACCTTCAAATTTTGATCTAAAATTTAATAAAGATAATTAAAAAAATTTGAAATACATTTTAAAACACTCACCCATCCATAATTTCCTTGTAAATATAACCTCATACCCCATTAGGCCATGTTCTCTCTCTTTGTTGTGCAAGCCTTGACCTGTAAGTCATATTAGGCCTTGAAAATGATCTTTTAACCATCGTCCAAGCTCTCAAACACCTCATATATAAACTTAAGAACCCTATATTATATTAAAATACAACTTTAAATCCTTTATATACCTTAACAACACCTCATTAGGTTAGGTAGGGTCTAAAACTAGTCTAATTGCAGATTTGGACTTTAAGGTCTTACCCTTGTAGGCTCACCTTGAAACTCACCTAAGTAATCCAATGCCTCATATGAATGATCAAGAAACATATAGCCTCTTATTACTCTATGTATCCATCTCACCAGGCCATGATGCTCTTTCATGCACAAGATTAGGCATCCTATGCACAAACCTTCTCAAGTCTCTTACTAGGTGCAAATACTCGACAACTTTGACAACTAATATTAAAACACTATTTAATGCTTATACACCTTGTTCACATGCATTAAATATTCCTCAACTAATGTCATACATATTCACAATCCTCTTCATTTTCATTGTGCACATGTTCATGATATGACTATGTTTTTTTAAGACACCTTGTATTCAAGGGTTAACACTCCAACATGGTTATCTTATACTCACTAGACAACATTATCACACCATTGCAACAAACTTTCCAATAAAAAATAGAAGAATCATTAGGTTTCCTTCAAATTATCTCTCTGACCTACACATTAACATCAATGTCATCAACCTTAACATCAATTGACATCAACCTTGACATCAATGATAACACTTCTCAACAAACTCCCCCTTTGTCATTGATGGAAAAAAATTTCTTCAATATAATCACTCTTATTTCACTTAGTCTGGTCAAAATCCCTTTTTGTACTTTCTCCCCCTTTGAAATTAATTAAAAAGGATCATACATACTATCATTTTGACTCACACCTTGTTTGTAACAAAAGTTCAATCCATAAAATATGAAGCATTAAGGCAACATGCTCCCCATTACTCCATGCATACCTCCTTCAAAATGAACTTAGATTACAATACTAATTCAACATAGATCAAGCTTAGATAACAAATTGAATATCTCCCTCTCAAACCAATCATCCACCATGCCTCTACTAAGTGAATAATGTCTCCATGAAGCCTAATGGAGTCACCTCTTTCCATAGAGCACTAAAACATCACAAGTTCATTACATCCCCAAATCTCTATGCTCTCACATGATTGTTCATATCCTTCAATATCCTTTTAGGCTTGATTTTTAATATAGTCTTGATTTATTCATCAACCATTTGATCATTAATGTGGGTTGACAACAGGCATTCTTAACTTGATTTCAAATTTGAAGCATACTCTATCATATAAAATAGTCTAGTTGATCTTGTAGACTGATCATGACTCATTTTCACTATCTTTGGTTTCCATACATTTATTTACTTTCTTTTTTGTACTTTAGGGGATTCAAACCTCTTTTTTTGACTTGATGACCTTATAACTTTGTTTAGATAGAATCTTACAATGTGTCCTATATTATGACAATTTTAGGAAGCCACCTTATACATACCATTTAACTGATGTGAATTGTGACTCCCTCCATAGTCCCATGACTACTCATTCTTGGAGGGTCTTCTACACTCTCTTTATCTATGAAAAAAATGACTGCATACAAAATAATAACCATTGAATGAACTAACATACCTCATAACATTAGGGTATTTGATATGTATTTTCATGTTAAACTTCTTGTCTTCAACATCCTTCTTGAATTGAGTTTCCTCCTTTTGATCTTTGAAACCAAGACCTATGTTATCAATTTTTTACTTTTGAAAACTCAAGATATCATCTAGAACCTTAGTTCTCTTTTCAAACTTCACAAATGTCTTCACCTTGCTAGATGCTTGATCCAACTTAGCTTTCAAAAATTGCACTTAAGTTTCATTCCTAGTGCATTCTTCCTCTTTAGCCTTTAGGTTTACATTGACTATCTCCATTTGTGCTTCAATATTATTGATGATCTCATCATACTCCTTGGAAGTGTTACTCAATTTCTCTTCAAACAAGTCAATTTGCTCCTCATATTCCATAATTAATGATCTTAATTTGTGATTCTCTCTTCTTTGAAACTTTAAATCCTCTAAGGCACTTACTAATTCTGACTCAAGATTAACTTCATCTTCTTATTCATCTAATTATATGACCATGAATATGGTTTCATTATTATCATGTTTAGGTTCATTACTACCATCATCACTATCAAACGCACTTGATTCACTTACATCAAAAGAGTTATCTTATTTAGTATATAAACTCCTCTTATTCTTTAAATCTCCTTTCCTACCTTCATACTTCCTAAACTCCTTTAACTTTTTAGGATTATAGGCCTTCTTATCATCTCCATGATGTTCATCATGTTCTTCATTATGCTTAGATTTATCCTTGTTAGGGGACTTGGATACAAAGTGACCAATCTTGCCATAGTTGAAACATTTGAAGGACAACTTACCCTTGTACTTACCTGAGCTAAACCTCAATTTCCTTGAAAACATGGATATTAGTTGATCATCATCAACATTTGAACATTCTTCATCCTTGAAATTATTGTCTTAAAACTTTTTATCAACTTTGAAAGTTTCTTCCTTCTTGGGATGTCTTCCCTTATTTTTTCTAATCTCATATGGATTCAAGATGCCATGAAGCCCATCCATCTCTAGCTTGTCCAAATATTTCATCTCTTCTAATATAGACACCTTAGAATCAAATTTAGGAGTTATTGATATCAATAAATTTTGAATAACTATAGACTCTTTCACTTCTTATCCCATTCCTCTAATGACATTGACAACTTCATCAACCTTCAAAAGGTAGGATGCAATGGTTTCATCTTCATTCATCTTCAAAATTTCAAATTTTATCTTATGGGTCTACAACTTGGCCATATTTACCTTGGTATCTCCTTCATACATGGTATTCAATTTTAACCATATTTATTTGGCTGATACATAGCGAATCACCTTCACAAGCTCTACCTTTGATAGGCCATAATGAATTCATTCATTTCCTTGGAGTTATTTTCACTAGCCTTTTTACCTATTACATTAGTTTGTGGAATAAGAGGATAACTATATCCATACTCAAATGATTTCCAAATATCATGACCTTGAGACATAAAATATATATTCATCTTGAAATTTGAAAAGAAATAATTAGATCTATTGAATAATGGAGCTTTACTGGTAGAGAAACCACCTTGAGCTTGATGACTAGCCATGCTTGCTTCTAGGATCTCCTTTAGGAGTTTAGAATTGATTAAAATGACCTTGATCTAATACCAAGTGTTTAAATAAAAATTATTGAGAGGAAGGGGGTGAATCAATATTCAAAACTTTCTTATCAATTCTACTCAAATAGTCATTAACATATAGATCAAGCAATGCATAAATAATCAATTATACAAGCATGAAATAATAGTGCACAAGTAAACAAAACATATATGTGGTAAAACCTAAATGGTAATAAAAACCATTAATATATAAAAATGGACTATATTTATATAAGGTAAACATCAAATTTAGTGAATCACCCACTTCACATGGAGCACCAACTCCAACTAGTTAAGCACCAACTCGGCTAGGATTTAACAAGCACCTATTTATAAGGAGACACTAAAAACATAGATAAATTAGAACCAACTCATCCAAAAAATATATTTTATCACATTTATGAAACCATATTTATAAACTAATTGATGATTACCACTTCTTCATCTCTTCACATTTTTTGCCCTATAAAACTACCTTTTATCCTTGTTTGCTCAACTAGTTCTATTTTTGACTTGATTAGGTCATATGACCTTGATTTTAGTATATATATATATATATATATATATATATATATATATATATATATATATATATATATATATATATATATATATATATATATATACACACACACACACACACACACACACACACACACACACACACACACACACACACATGGTATAAAATACCTTCTTCTACTTACCACTATTTCATTCACTTGTTCTCTACTCACAACAATAGGACTAAAACTACCTAGTATTTATACAAGTCTCTTGCTCACATCCTTCTTAGTCATCCAAAAACCATTAAAATATTATTTCATCCATGTAATGGATCTTATGAAATCTCATAGACATTTATAAAACATTATTTAAGTCCATTTAGGTCTGACCTACCTCACTTAGGCCTTATCTCATCTTTAAGTCTCATGGAGACCTAATCCCATTAGGTCTACTTAGGACACACTACACTTAGTCTTCCTTGGGATAAATTCAAACACATCATATGGAAATAAAACATAATATTACACTATAATATACCCCTTATAATTCATCTAGGATTCGTAACACCTTTTAGCTTCAATCACCATGTGAAGCATGCCATTAGCATTGTTCACAATTAGGCTTGTGCATACCTAGAAAGTCTATCTTGAAAACCTGAAGCATAAACACAATTTTGATTAAAAATTATGGAAAAAAATAAAATATAAATAATATACATGACCTCATGGTAATAACCATGTGATTTAGACTTCACAACTCTGGGCAAAAAGACTCAAACCCTTCTTTGCAAAAATCTCACACTGAACTATTAATTAGCCTCAAAACACAGTCATGAAAAATTAAACTTATGAAACTTTAAGGAAAAAATTAAAATAATTATAATTAATTAATATGATAATAAAAAATCCTAAAAATAAACTTCAATAAAAATATGATACTCTCTATTGTCAATTGTTGGTCTTGCAAACTAATTTGTTGACCTCTCTCTCACACCCCATTCAACTAGAAAACCCATTTTGAATTCAATGTTGCAACCTATTATATTGAATTTAAATATTATGAAAATAATGTATAGAAATTAAATTCCAAAAAAAAAACATGTACATTATATGTTTCAACTCAGAGTATAGAGCCTCAAACTCATCATTGCACCTTGCTTACCAAGAACTACCAATTTGCCTTAAACCACAATCATGGTGAAAATGACCTTCAACATATGTATTACCAATTTTAGAGAATTAAAATGAATTTTTATGATATTATTGTATACTTATAAAATTATTAGATACAAATATAACATGGTAGAATGGCAATTTTGGTCTTGTAAACCAATATCATAACCATACACCTTCATTGTCTCATCTACACTAGATAGGTCAAGTTATGAGCAACATTTTCATCATAAACCCTGACATAAAAAACTTGTATCCAAAATTAACATGTTTTATATGTCATGAAAAATTTATCCATAACTTGGATTCATCCCTAATCCATGATAGCACAACCCTAATCAACTTCTCACTTCTGCCTGGTTTTCTCACTATTTGCACCATTAGGCCTGTTAGTGATTGGTCAACTTGTATGACCAATTTAACATCCCTAAGGGATGTAACATAATAATAAACCATTATGGATATAAAATAAAAGTATAAATATTCAAACTTCATCTATTTATCAAATTTTATTTGGTCAACTCTGACTGCTACAACAAATTTTTAGGAAATAAGGCCTTTCTTGTAGTTTCCAGTCACTCACCTGATAAAAAAATAACACTTGGAGTTTATTGGGAGATTTTAATACAAACTAAAATAACTTAAATATAAATACAAATAACAATACATTATAATCACTTTATAACAATATCTTCCATATCAAGTCATTGTTAGGGTTCTTTCAGGGTTTAAACCATCTTCGAGTCTTAACGATCATTCATAAAGATTAGCTCCTCATTCCAAAAACCAATGATTAGAAATTTGAGATAGTAAAATTATCCATATAACATTAATATATTATAGTTCCATGTATAGGTTACACAGTCTAATGAACACTTGAAAGTTCTTCATGGGTTAAGAACCCTTCATTTTGTGCACACAAGAGACCTCAAAACACTTTTTCTTACCTTAAACTTCAAATTTTGACTTGAAACTTGGTAAAAATACTTGAAAAAAAATGACATACCTCTGAAAACACTCACCTATCCATAATTTCCTTGTAAATATAATGCCATACCCCATTAGGCTATGTTCTCTCTCTTTGATCTCTAAGCCTTGACCTACAAGTCATATTAGGCCTTGAAACTAACTTTCTAGCCATTGTCTAAGCTCTAAAACACATAATATACAAACTAAATCAACCTATATTATTATAAAACACTAATTTACATCATTTATATACATTAAAAACACATTATGACACCTCATTGGGTCAAGCAAGGTCTATAACTAGTCTAGGTGTAGATTTGGAATTTAAGGTCTTACCCCTATAGGCTCACCTTGAAACTCACCTGAGTGATATAATGCCTCGTATGAATGATAAATAAACATTATACATCCTCTTATTCCTTTGTGCATCTATATCACTAGGCCATCATGTTATTTCATCCACAAGACTAGGCATCCTATACACAAACCTTCTCAAGTCTCTTACTAGGTTCAAAAACTTGATAACTTTCAAAACTAATATTGAAAAACTATATGATAATTATACACCTTGATCACATGCATTACATGTTCCTCAACCAATGTCATATATCTACAAAATCCTCTTCATTCTCATCATACACATGCTCATGATATGACTATGCTTTTTATGACTTGGCTTCTCAAGACACCTTGTACTCAAGGATTAACACTCAAACATGCTTACGTTGTACTCAATAGATATCATTCTCACACAACTACAACAAAATTGATAATATCCAATAGAATAATCATTAGGTTACCTTCAAATTCTCTCTATGACCTGTACATTAACATCAATGACATCAACCTTGACATCAAATGACATCAATGATAACACTACTAAATAAGAGGAATCATAAAATCAATAAAAAAGTTAAAATCCAAATCCTTAAACAAAAGGAAATGATACAAAAGGCAACATACAATTTCAAAATTGAAATCACACTAAAATGCATGATTCATAGCAAATATCCATTTTTTAATCAAAACTCAAACATCACAGCTAGCCTCATTATAGAATTGAGGTCCATTGGGGTGTAATAGGTTAGTAGATTTGGAAAAGATAATTAAAAAAATATTTTAGTGATATCTACTTTCTAACACAAGTACGTAATCTTTGTAGTAGACCAACAAATCTATAAGTGGTCTTGAGGAATGGGGAACATGTTATGGGATGGTAGGTTCATTTTATTTTTCTTGCTTATATAACCATCATGATTCGATCTTATTATCTAACATATTTGCCTATATGGATTTACACTTATTATAAGTAGGTATCATTTGTACTTTGATTGTCCCTAGACTTTTAGTGTCTCTAGTTTTTACCTAGTATGTCTCATGCTTCCTAAGGTCTTCTCATAGATGCTTATGACATGTTTGTTTACATTACCTCTTTCATTTAAACACTCTTAATATTTCACCTTGAGAAATATTATTTTGTTAACTGATCATTCCCCATAGGGTTTCCCTTAATGAGTTGTAGTGTAAGACTATGGATAAGATCAAGATATCCTCACAAATTACCATAATACAACTATTTCCTCTTTACCATTCAACTCATTGGTGATCCCATTGTGAGTTGTAGTGTAAGACCATGGATAGGAATAGGGCCTTCTCACAACTTAACACATTAAAACCATATTTTAAATTCATTTCCATAGTTGTTTCCACCTCATTGGTGTTCCCTTTATGAGTGTAAATGTAAGACCATGGATAGGACTAGGCCCTCCTCAAAAAATATTCCAATACGCAGTTCCTAGTATAACCAAATCATAATGAAATTAAATTTGTCAAATTTGAGATAAGTAGTGTTTGATTATGAGGTACATGTTATTGACATATTTTCCATCTTAATTTAGTATGTTTTATGCTTATGTCATAAGTCTTTCAATTTTCTCTTCTTATTTTTTTATTGCATGTATGCTTACAAAAAATTTATAAATTTTTTTAGACTTCCCAACTTAATTGGTGTGATTCATTTAATTTCCTATTACATTTTTGTCTTTTTTTTAATACTTCCTATCTTGATTTAGTATGATTGATTGACTTAATTGTTTTATTTTTATACCATTTATTTTCATGTTCCTTCTATTTTATTACAATATTTTCATACTTCACAACATGATATAGTGTTATTTTTATTTGTTTTAATTTGGTTCAAATATTTACATGGTTTGAAAACACTTGTTAGCCCTTTTTACCATCTTTGGTTTATTATTTTATCTTTTGTTATTACACATTTCCCATCATGATATAGTGTGTATTACATTCATTTTGATTACTTATACTTTTCCAAATCATTTTTGTATTTTTATTTTTAGCCATGCATGTGTATCACATAATTATATAAAAGAAAACATACATCACATATTTTCCATAACATATACAACAAAAAATAAATACATGTGCCAAAAAGGAAATATATCCATGCATCCCTATCCAAATTCAAGTACATCTCATGAGATCAATTAAACTATCAAAATCAACACACACACACACACACACACACACACACACACACACACACACACACACACACACACACACACACACACTCACACTCACACACACACACACACACACACACACACACACACACACACACACACACACACACACACACACACACACACACACACACACACACATGATGCATTTTAAATAATACAAAGTACACAATATAATATCTGTAGCTCTAGGGATGTGATCCATCATGTCTTACCTATGGCCTAGTCATGCTACCCATCAATGCCTATGTCTGACCCCTCTAAATAGTGTATTGTAAAGATGTAGTCTAAGATCTCAATCTAATAACTTGTTCTTGTAGATTCACCACTTATGACTATACCTATCCTAACTGAATTGTGGTTGACATGTGCATTAATGTCTCATGTGCTAGGGCCTACTAGGCTTATGCCTCTCTATCTCCAAACCCTAATGATGGTTGTAACCTATCCTTCATGTATGTATATGCTTCACAACCTCTCCCAATAGTCTAAACCAACTTGCTTGGGCAAGGGTAGATGGATACTCAACATCATCCAATGTGGTAAGGTCATATGGTATTAGCACCCCATCCAAAATGTCATGGTGTGCATCCATAACTAGGGCTCCCCATCTAAACTCCTCTATCATAGGATATACAAAACCAAAAACCAAATAGGTGTCCAGTCACATACATATAAATCTCAAATCAACTATCTATCATCATTATAATACAACTAGTGTCATATATCAAATACATAAACCAAATTTAAATCATTTCTCACCAGTGTTGGTGTCATTGATCATAATCTCCCTATCTACTTGCCCATTGATCACCTCCTCCATCAGTTGCCTCTACACCAATACAAATCTAGGGGTCACCACCTGAGCCCACCATGGTCCTCTCCTTAGCAGTCTTTATTTTTACCAACTATGTCTTGGAGCTATTGATGTATCCCTTAATATAATAGTTAACACGTACGTCTACTCACATTGATGATGTCTCCATCTTTGATGAGCTCATAGTGGTTAATATTGCCTTTGTTATGGTACCTAATATGCCCCTACATCCACATCCATCACATATTCTCCTCTTGGCCTCACCATCTCCTACTTTCAAGCTCAACCATCCCATGGTCTAACACACTAAGGCTTGGTGACCAATGATGTTATCAACACTTAGAGGGATCCATCTCATATCCATGATGTTATCGAATCCCAAGGTGACCAATCAAGATTTATGTTACCCAAATGCTCTAACAAATGTGGTAGCCACAATGCATCTATTGGGCACCAAAACCTTTGTTATCTCTATAAAATATCAAATAATAGTGGATGTATTAGTTATCAATATTATAATAATTAAAATATATTTTTAAAATTTACAAATTAACTAATTCATCAACTTATTTTATTTAGTTTTCTAGTTTTCTTATTTTCCTACACAATCAACCCATTTGATACTAAATCAACCTTGTTACAATCTTATTATTTTTGCATCGACCCACTGGTACATAGTTGTCCCTTTTTTTAAGACTATATTGGCCTATTTGATACTAAATTGGCCCTTTCCTAGATTTATCATATTACATTAGCCCTCTGGTACACATTCTACCCATTTTTGCAAACTATTTTAGCCACCTATTACCAAATGCATCAGTTAAAGGGTACTATGTCAGCCATTTTCCTATTTCAAACTATGTTGTCATACTACTATGTAGTCATCCACCTTCAATAATACTATGTCAACTAAATGCTATGAAGTCAGCCACCTTTAGCAATATTATGTTATCCCACTACTATGTAGTTGGCCCCTTATTTCCCTCTATCCCTATGAATCAAGTAAACTAAGTTGACTCTATTTTTTATCTTTGATGACTTTTTAACCATTTACCATAAATACCTTAGGCATTTATTGGTCTGATAGTTTCCTCACTAGTATCCCATTCTACCCTAGTCTACCTATAACTTTCTTAGGGTGACTTTCGGTGTCTAGACTTTGCCAACTAGTCAATTTTCTATATTTAGATCAATTTCAAATAAAATTACTCAAAAAATTTGGAATTCATATATTCTTACTTGTGATACACTTGATGTGACTTCCATGTATCCTCCCTATTGTGGATGTCATCTCCTCACCATGGTTACTTTCTAGGATCAAATTGGGTTTCTCAAAGCTCTATTTTCTCAGAATAGTAAAAATAACAAATGAATTATTTTTCACACTATTTATATTTACTATTCTAAATTATTTACCTATTAAATATTTACAACTAGGTTCTATTTTTTAATCATATATTTGTTTCTACTATCTCTTTTTCCAAACCAAAATATGTTCTAGAATCCTGAGATCATAGAGAATCTTTTCATATATTACATGTATTTTTGCAAACATTTTGATTTATCGCTAATTTCTACAGGTTCACCTAATGTTCCCTACATTGGATAACTTCACATCTATTTCTATTCATTTATTATCTATAACACTATTGTAAGTAAAGGTATATATTTTTCAATTCTATCCTTTCATTTAACTTATTTGCTTCTTACTAAAAATTATTTAGCTTCAACATTTTGTGTTGCTTTGTTCTTTTCTCGAAGCACCATCCCTTATTACACCTACATGACACATACTGAGCTTCATTTGGGGCATATGTATACACATACTATTTTAAAAAATTATCAACTATTGCTACCTTCTCTCTTGCAGGAACCTATCGAGTCTCAATCTCTATAAATGTGCACCTTAAAGGGTACACTAAGAAAGGGGTGGGCAGACTATTGGTGCTTCATACTATTATTTTCCCCTATAATACCACTTATTATCTACACAACCTTATCCTATGTACTTCCTTAAGCCTTGCCTCATCTCTTACACACTCCTCTAAACAATTAAATACTTTAATTAGATCCTTTATAAGCCTAAACCCTCTTTTGACATTTATCATACTTTATCAACTTGGGTCGACCTTGTATTTAATTTGTTAAAAGCATGCTATGGGTCTAAGTCAACTCTAGATGACCTAGACTGGGACCTATTATCACTTAAATTTGCACCCTTTGAGAAGGTTTTTTAGGCCTCCTCACTCAAGTGATACAATGGAATCACTAATAGTTTGTGGGTGACCTAAAGATGGAGTAAATCTCCAGAGAGGGTTGGTTCCCATAGTGAATCACCTACACTAACACTAACTCTACTCAAAATACAAGGAAAAGGGATAGGAGAGGAAAATGGATAGAAGAAAACACAAATAAACCTAAGCTAAAAAAGAGGTGATACACTAAAAATGTGATACTTAAATTTCTTGCTTATGCACAATAGAACTAAAATAAACTAACACACATACATAACTCCTAAATTAGGAACTCTTGCATATGTATTTAATAGAGAGGTAGAGATATCTATGACAACATTAAGAGGGGAATCATTTATCACCACATATAAAATTATATAAAAGTTAAGAATATACACACTAAGACCTGTAGAAGAAAACCCATCTTTCATAGAGGTGAGGAAATTGGACATAATCTAGGGGGAAAATTTTTCACCACAAGGGAAGAATCAACAAATCATAAATTTAGACAAGATCCAATTATGAAAGAAGTCAAAAATAATCTTTCTATTATTTTCAAGGTATTTACAAACTTTCCAAGAATTATTTACAAAGGAAGGATCCATGATTTTATAGATTACAAAGGAGAAGAGAGGAGATGAGAGAGAAACTTCATGGGAGGAGAATAAATTTGACCCACATTATTTGTCTCGCAAGTGATTAATAATAAGGTGCTTGTCTTGTGCAAAAAATGAGTTAAAAGGTGAATATTTAATTTGGACATGATCACTCTCTATTTATCTTTGTCTCCTGCCTTTTATGTGACACCAAAAATGGTGCCCCACCATAACACATATGAGCAAAAATCATGAATAGTGAATTCTTGTCTCTTCCTCCATGTGCATACAAGATTCCAAGACAAATTTCAATCAAATTTTGACCTTACATAATATATTAAATCATATATCCACTCAAAAAATACACCCCACCTTCACACATGTGAGAGCAAGCACATGTGAATCAGTAAAGATAAGAGGATATGTCCTTTAGTGATATGCCACACCCCACCTTCATACAAGTGAACTTTTCCTCATAAATATTCTTTGTGGGCTATGTCACATCATCTAAAATCCACTTCATCACTGTGCCACATCACCATGCACAATCACTATGAATAATAACCATGAATAATGTCTATGTGAATAGTGTTTTGTAAGTAGTGTTTAGTGAATAGTAATCTTACTCCTGTTAGTAAACATGTGAACTCATAAAGATCAGGTAAAAATTACAATCTATTTTGTAGCTAAATAGTGATTGGAACAATTAACATTTTGGTGACCTCTATAGGATATTTACCTACTAGTCAGAAATTTGGTAGCCTTATACAGTCCATTGGGCATAAAGTCATATATGTTCTATCATAAATATGATTGTTATCATGATTAAAATTGTTATATTGTGGAGCCTATTTCCACATTAAAATTTATTTAAAATACAATACATTAAATTGTACTATACACTCTTTAAAAAAAAATTAGATCCCCTTAATGGGGAACCATTATGGGTTGACTTGGCCCATGGTTTTGGTACCCATTATTTTGTAAAACTACTATGTTGATGTATTATATATAGATTGACATTCAGTAGGTAATACATTGGGGGAATCTGATTTTGAGAAAAAAGAATAGAGTGTGTGAATTCAGGTGTGAATTCAAGAGAGTTTGTTGAGCACAACTTCAAACAATATATTTATGCATTGTAACTGTGAGAAGATTGATTTGAGAGTGTATTTTACTCTTGTGGATTTTAATAAAATTTGATCAAGTGTTTCTTTGTGGATGTAGCCCACATTGGGTGAACCATGTTAAATCATGTCTTTTTGTTGTGCATTTTTATTTTTATTCTTTATGTATCTCTATTTATAGATCTTATTATTATGATTATGTGAAATTGTTTCACATTAATTTTTGATTTTATTCATAATAGAAATGCCTTGAAACAATATTTGAATATTTAAAATACCTTCCTCACAAGTGAGGAACCACAACAACTACATGTGCATGTAGGCACTTGGAGGAAAAAAATACAACTAAACTTCTAAAACAATGTGCACTTAGGCACTTGGAGGAAAATAAAAAACAAACTAACCTACCCTAAACTAACCGATCAGAAGGCCATTTACACAAATCCATTGACTGGTTCTAAAAAATAGATGTTGTTTCTATTATGGTATCTTATTACTCATGCTTTCTAGGTTCTAGCTATGTTATTAGACTTTAACTAGTTTTGTTCTATGTGGGGGTTTGTCCCACATTGCCTAGTTTAGTTTACATATTGTTTTGCCTTGCCTATATAAGCAAGTTATCTTCTTTGTAATATAAATGCTTCGTAATATTTTTCATATCTTTTGTGAATAACAATTATCTTGTTTACAATTGATTTTCTTTCTTAGTGTGTATGTTGAAACATCAATGGTTGTAGTAATGATCCATTGGAGAGATCTTGACTGAAGAGTTTTGGTAACTCTTTCATGGTACTATAACTACCCTCCAATAACCATTACTTATCTCATAATTTCCTTTCCATTTAGATTTGCATTTTTATGCAATTCACAGTTTCCTATGTTAGAGGTATAATCACTAAGAGGGGGGGGTGATGCAGTGATGCAAGATATTCAAATTTAATTCCAATTCTTTCAAACTCTTAATAAATTACCACAAGCATTCATAGAATATACAAGTCATTCATAATAATTAATAATATATAATGAAATATCACACACACAACACAAGATGTATGTGGGAAACCCTCTTGGGGAATAAACCCCACTCTCAAGCCTACAAGATTATGGGATACAGTCCTATAAGAAGTATGCAACCAAGAGAATTTAGTGAAACACATACTTCACAAGGAACACCTACCCCTAAGGATGGTCAAGTCCTTCTGACCTAGATGTTGAGCACCCTCCTAACATCTGTGATATGAGAACATCCCTTAATCACTAATTTCTTACCAATCTGATGGAGATACAATGTATATCAACTCTCTTCAACTTTACACACTCTCTCTAGCCTTAACACTCTCTCAATATATCTATAACCACCTTTTGAATCACTCTACACTTCTCAGCAACAACTCTACCACAATATAAACAACATGAGTGAATGGTCATACACATAGTCCACACTATGATCTACCTCTCAAATCAACTTATAATCTCACACAAACATCTCCTATCCTTCACTCACACTCAAAGCATCCAAAATATCCTCTTGGATCAACTTATATCTCTTCACTCATCCTCAATCTTCAAACCTACAAGAGCATTTTTATGTCATCATAAATATGACCTATAGGTCATACACACAATCCTCAACTAGTTCTACTCTTCAATCCATCCACTAGGCACCCTCACTCTCCTTTGCCCCTCAACTCTATACTCTTGTTCCACATCAACACTAGAAACTATAAACTTTGATTTTACTCTTATAGAGAATTCATGAATTCCATCTTATTGGATGGACATAAAACTTGCCTTAATCCTTAAGACTCCTCTCACACTAAGACATATCTCAATAACACCTTCATAGGTTGACCATAGCATCCACAGGTCACCCTTAAGAAACTACACCTTTAAATTAGGCTTTAATAGCCATTATATGTCTTATGGAGCCCTTTTAATCTCTTTGAAGCTTCACTAAGCAACAAAATAACACTAGATCACTTCCAAATACATATGCCCTCACCACATGACCTTTTTGACATCTTCAAATGATTACATCTATCACTACACTCCTTTGCTATAGCAAAATAGTTCATTCATTGGCCTTATACACAAAAACATCATGAATGAGCATATATTCAAATTCTAATCATTTGATCATATACAATATGGATTGTTCAACCTTCCAAAATATATACACATCAACCTTATGGAGTCTAAAACACTTTCCAATAGCTAAGTCACCTTGAACCATCCAAATACCATCAAAACAAACTCAAACATCCTTCTTAGGTCACTTGAAAAACATGGTCAAATACATAGTCAACTTTGGATCTCAATAAATTTGATTTTATGAACATTTAAACCTTATAAATAGATTCTCTAAATGCACCTTGAAGTCATCTTCGATTTTGTCATTTTACATCATCAATAAATTCTTCCTAGATCAAAAGATATTATGAAAATGTTATAGACTGGTTTACCCTTTATTAATTCAAATGCCAATGGTCATTATTAAACATCGAACATTTTGACCTCATCTCATGCACCCTAGAAAATTTGAACAAATACACACTGTTGATCTCCTTTGAAAGTGTCTTAGCTTTAAATATCAATGTTGATTGTAGATCTTTGATCTGAGCTACTATGATTAAGACACTTGGCACCCTTGCATGCCTTTTGAGAACATTTATATCAATCCCCACTCTTGTGCCAATTTTTAGTCCTACATAACTTTTGAGCACACTGATGTCAATCCCTTTTCTTATGCCACTTGGCAATCTTGCATGCCTTTTGAACACACTACTCTCAGTCCCTGCTCTTGTGTCACTTGGTAGTCCCCAATGCCTTCTAAGCATATTACTGTCAAACTTCATGCACTTATGCCACTAGGTAATTCTATGTGAAATCTGAGCATCCTTTGACATATTGACTTAATATGCATCATTTATCTCCACTGTATGGCTAAACACTCATTATTGGATATCCATTTGTATGAACACCCACATGTCATTGATCTGTTATTAACACATAGATATTGAGACACTTGTCATCAATGCATTCATTCTTAGGTAACATTGATATTTTAACTTTACATTCATCATTATAACTCCATCACTTGATTAAACATGCACTATGGATATCCTCTTGAAATTTTGGCTAAGTATAGAAACTCAGTGAACTCTATCTAAGAGGCCAACTTTGCACTCTTATATCTTTTGGTATGCTCAACCTCATGACCTAAAATTTGAACCACATAATCAAATTTCATAGGGGAATCCATCAATATATCAATATTATCCTATAACCTTCACATGTGTGAAATATAATGTCATCAATATTCTTACACATATTTTTCTACCATAGAATGAACTATGCCTAGATGAACATAATGAAGAACAGGAAAATAACATGCACTTACACTCTCATTCCAAGCATTATTTACACCATATAGGGTCTATAAAACATGATATTATCATAAATAACATTCATAAACTTCCTATTCAAGCATATACCAAAGATCCATGCTTACATACTAGGCTACCAAGCCTATGCCAACACACTATTCACATGTTTGTCTTCTCTCCTTGACTTGAACCACATCAACATGCTAGATACAAAATGATAAGCCTCAAACAATACTTACCTTATATTATATGCATACAAATCCTTCATTTCATAACTTCAAGCTCAAACTTATCATTATCATGACATCACCACTTTATCATTACCTTTAACATCAATGAAAACACTTGCCAATGATATCCCCCTTTGTCATTAATGGCAACCTCTTCTTCTCCTTAAACCCCTTTGCCATAAATGACAAAGTGGAATAAAAATCTACCAAGTATCCCTTAAAATCATATATGTATTCAAATATACTTCTAGGTGCTCAAGATACTTACATACCTTACATGTATATGTACCAATAGCTCCCCCTTTGACATACACTAACATGAACTTGAGCTTCTTTGATCCTTAGACATGTTTACCTACAAAACTCACAAGCTCCCTTTGATTATGCATGAAGATTCAACACATTTTCATAATGATTCTAACATCTCACATATGATCCCCCTCACAACATGCACAACTTGGATCATGACATCTTCAATAGTTCTCCTAAATCAACTAGATATGTAAAATCTTCAAACATAGATCATCTTCTTGACTATATATAGCTCTATGAAGACTAAACACACATGAAAACCAAAAAATACTTTAATTCAATTTGAAAAACACTTAATGGGACCCCCCTAAAGTCATCTAAGCTTAATCACCCTTTGATTTTATTCAGACCATCACAAACCATGATAAAACAACACACCTTCATACTTTTCTTTCTCAAGCCACTTGCATGACCACCAACTCTACCTTTGCACTATAACTCCTTCAAAGACCTATGGATAAAAATCATGAACTTATTTCTCCCCCTTAATAAATGAGCTTCTAATGATCAAAAGTTTTTTGGCAACATAGGATCATCAATTCTATACTAAAATAACATTGGTCTAAAAAAACCAATCAAAAAATCCACATGCCTCCATACTGATTGGAATTTTGATCTAGAGAAAACACACTTAATTCCACACTTGTAACTCTTCATACCCTACCTTTAGAACCAAAAACTCTAAATGCATCTTAATCACACATACTTGCTTCTTCATAATAAATATGTCTCTTACGAAGCATAGGTAGAGACACCCTACTTCACATGGTTCCTTAGAACAATGTGAAACCAGGAGTTGCCCACATCTCCTATGTTACTTATTTTATCCTCTTATAGCTATAGGACCAATTTTTCTCCTTATTCTTCTTAGGCTTAATAAAAATAACTTACTCATCTAACACAACATTTTCCTTCTATTCCAATATTTAATTGACAACACATGGAGATAACATAGATTCATGACATATCTTTTCAATTGAAGAAATTTATTTGTAGTTCAAAACCTCATCACTAATTATTGCCATTTGATGTTTTTTACAAGAAAATTACTCAAAAATAATAATATGTTCACTTGGATCCACACACAACTCAAAACTAGCCTCAACGAACACCTTGGTCTTCTTCTTGAGCTTGGTCTCTTCATCCACAACATGAGTAGATAATGAGAGCCCTTAGAACTCTTCAACTTCTATAGCATTCTCCACCATAGGAAACATATTATTTGGACCTTAAAAATTATCATGAATCACACTTACCACCTTTGGTTTCTATGAGTTAAATAGCCTTATTATTTGCATTATAGGAGTCTGATTAAACTTGTTTTGACTTGATAAACTTTGCTTGCAAATCCTAGAAATGTGACCAATCTTCTTAAAGTGAACTCAACTAGCCTTACCTAATTTGAATAAAATATTTCAATGTGTCCTATTTCATAACAAATAAATCACTCATCTTTATTCATGTTATTTGACTAATGATTCCACTCATTCTTAGCAAGTCTTCTACACTCTCTAGCCCTATGACCAAATTGATTACAATTGTAATAATAACCATTTTATTTGGCATACCTCATAGCATTTGGTTATCTAATCTGATTAGTATTCATTCTAAAAACATCTTCATTCCTTGATTTATTGTTGACCTTCAAGGTCTGATTGTCCTTGTTTACATTAGTCTTCACCTTGTCTTTAGTTACATTCTTTTTTTCTTAGTATCCAATACTAGTTTTATCACTAGCATGCTTTTAACTATTCATAATGTTGTCTATATCACTTGAGCTCTTTTAAAATATCAAAAATGACTTCACCTTACTATATGTCTTCTTTAACTCAACTTTTAATGACTCATTTTCAATCACATACCTTGAACACTCAACTTCTTTAGCTTTTAGGCTTGTAGATAAGATTTCCAATTGACAACTGAGATGCTAGACTATACCTTCATGTGCCTTGGTGTATTCATCCATTTTTGCCTCAAAAACATTGAATGGATCCTCATATTCCTTGATTTGTGACTTCATTTTCTTATTAGTCTCCTTCTCAATCTTTAGTTTTTCAAGAGTATTCATTAATTTAGTCTCACAGTCCACCTCATCTTTATCATCATCTAAATCACTCCAAGTAGACTCTTCTTGATATGATAAAATTATTTCTTCTACCATGAAGAGGGATTCATATTCAATAGGTTCATCATCTTCATAATCATACTCAGAGTCACTACCTTCACTCTCATCTCATGTACTACATTCTTTTTTGGTGTAGAGACTCTTTTTGTCCTTGAAGTACTTCTTCTTATTGTCAAACCTTCTCAATCCATTCTTGTTTTTATTAGACCTAAATGATCTCTTGCCATCATCATGACATTAGCCATGGTCTTCATCATCATTCTTCTTATGATTTTGAAGGCACTTGTTAGCAAAGTGTCATATTTCTCTATAATTGAAACATTTGAAGGGTAGTTTACCCTTATACTTACCTGAGCCTATTTTTAATTTACTTGTAAAAAAAGCTATTAGTTCATCATCAACTATCTCATCATACTTGAATTCTTTACCTTGCATTCTCTTCCATTTTGGCTTCATTTCTATCTTGAATGCTACTTCCTTCTTTCATGGTTTGTCCTCATCATCTCTCATCTCATAGGTAGTAATAATACCATGCAATTCATCCATATTCAACTATGTAAGATCATGACTTTCCTCTATATAAGACACTTTTGAATCAAACTGGAGGGATAGAGACCTTAATACCTTTTTTAATACATTATATTCTTTAAGCTTCTCTCCAAGACCTCTGATAATGTTCACAATCTCTACAAAAAAGATACCACAAAATCTTCTTACTTTATCTTTAGACTCTCAAATTATCTTAAGTGATTTTATAATTTAGCCAACTTAACCTTTGAATCTCCTTCATAAATGATTTATAATTTGTCCCATATCTCTTTATCAAATTTACAATGGATTACCTCTGTGAACTCAGTCTCTGTAAGACCATACATGATGGCATTTATTGCCTTAGAATTGTTCTAAAATAGCTTCTTGTCTATAGCAGTAGATGGAGTAGTAGTAGGTGTAAAATAACCATCCACAATAGATTTCCAAGTGTCAAACCCTAGGGACATGATGTAGGTTACCATAATCACACTCTAAAAATCATAACTATATCCATTGAACATAGGTTCTTGCTTAGCTGAAAATCCTCCTTGAATTTGATATCTACCCATATTATACTTTGGATCACCTTTAAGCTTCAAGCCTTTACAAAGGACCTACTCTGATACCAATTATTAAAGGTATAATCACTGGGGGGGGTGTGATTCAATGATATAAGATATTCAACTTTAATTCTAATCTTTTCAAACTTTTAGTCAATTACCACAAACATTCATATAGTATAAAAGACATTCATAACAATGAACAATAGATAATGCAAGATCACACATAACACAAGATCTATGTGATAAACCTTCTTGGGGAATAAAACCCACTCTTAAGACTACAAGATCATGGACTATAGTCCTATAATAAGTATGCAACTAAGAGAATTTAGTGAAACACCTGCTTCACAAGGAGCACTTAACCTTAAGGATGGTCAAGTCCTTTTGACCTAGATGTTGATCACCCTCCAAATGCCTATGATATGATAACACCTCTTGATCACTGATTGCCTATCAATTTGATGGAGATATAATATATATCAACTCTCTTCAACTCTGCACACTCTCTCTAGCCTTCACACTCTCTTAATATATCCAAAACCACCTTTTGGATCAATACATACTTCTTAGTAATAAATCTATCACAATATCAATAACATGACCAAATGGTCATACACATAGTCCACACTCTGATTTGACTCTCAAATCAACTTCCAAGCTCACACAAATATCTCATATCCTTTATTCACACTCAAAGAATCCATTTTGGATCAACCTAGATCTCTTTGATCATCCTCAATCTTCAAAACTACAAGAGCACTATTATGACATCAGAACTATAACCTAAGGGTCATACACACAATCCTCAACTAGCTCTACTCTTCAATTAATCCACTAGGCACCCTTACTCTCCTTTGTCTCTCAACTCTATACTCTTGCTCCACATCAATGCTAAAAACCATCACCTTTGATTTCACTCTTTATAGAGCATTCACGAATTCCATAGTCTTGGTTAGCCATAAGACTTGCCTTAATACTTAATACTTCTCTGACACCAAGACATGACTCAAAAACACCCTCATAGGTCAACCATAACATCCATGGATCACCCTTAAGAAGTTACACCTTTCAATTGGGCCTTAGCAGCACTTATAGGTCTCATAGATACCTATTCATCTCTTTGGCACTTCACCAAGCAACAAAAGAACACTAGATCACTTCTAAACACATAGACCCTCGCCACATGACCCCTTTAACATCTTCAAATGATTACATTTATCACTACACTCCTCTGCTAAAGAAAAAGAGATCAATTTTTGAACTTATAGACAAAAACACCATGAATGAACATGTTGTCACTTGGATTTAAACCCTTTGATGAGATGTCCTAGATCTCCTCAACCAAGTGGCACAAGTGAAACACCTCTAGGTTGTGGGTAGCCTAAGGATGAGGTGAATATCAAAATAAGGCTAGTTATCTTGATGTACCACTTGTAGATCACTACTAAACCTATGATTGGGGGAAAAGGGAGAGATAAAATTTAAAGTAAACTATCCTAAAGGAGGTGGTACACTAAATTTATTTATAACTACCAACTAGTTGCATGTGACACATGAGAATAAGGGACTAACTGAACATACACTTCTCTAATCAACATCTTCTCACATCAATATTTCATTATGAGGTTGTGATGAATGTTTAGGCTAGGAGGAATAAAAAGAGGCCTAAGATGGCAATGTTTGAATAGACTAACTCACTCAACCTTCACACATCAATAAAACACTCTACATGACTTGCAATAAAAATCTTTCAATCTAAAAATAGGTGAGAGAATGAGACAATATACTAATGAAATAAGAGTTATCACTAATAAATACTAATCATCTAAGTAAAAAAAACTATGAATAATCATGGAATAGGTAAAAATTAGTTGTCTTTATTGATCTATGGTATGCAAATGAGTAGGGCTTCATCATACTTAGTTGAAGCATAATTTATAAAGGCCAAAATGGTTAGTTCCTATAGAACTTGGGAGAAAGAAGAGAAGAGAGAATTCCAAAGGTCACAAGGACACTTTTCAAGCTAATAAAATGAGTTACATGTGCATGGGAAGAGGATGTGAAATGGACCATGCAAGGTCAGAAGAGACAAGTGGTTTCCCAAGTCATGAAACTCATGAAAAGTGGCATGAAATTCCCTTTACTGGCTCAAAAAACTACATTCATTATTCAACTCTATTTGAATTCACCAAAACTAACTAGGGATAGGTTTGATTATTAGAATGAGAGGGAAGGCTTTTAGACATGTCTTTCCATGCATTAGTGGCAATCTTGAACATTTGAAATCATCTATAAATGAGTTATCACTACCTACACTTAAATAAAAATCCTCTTTTAGTCACCCCTCACACTTGGCATCGAAAAAGGAATCAATTTCTCATGGAAATACATACAAGGGAGCGTATGACACTTTTAAAGACCATCCATGGACATAAAAGCATCAGGTACACCTTAAAAAGACATCCTCTTATAGTTTTCATACTTCTCACCATCTTGTTCACTATGTTAGGTTTGATTGGCTAAGATGAAGTAGTTGGTAAACACACTTAGGGTTTTTTTCAAGTCATAAAATTGACATGGGAATTTATATTAAGTCTTAAGCTTCCCTTCCATGTGATTATCATCTCTTGAAACCTCTTATAAATTGTACAATACATAAAATATTTAAGAAAAACCTATTTTTACCATGTCCATACCAATTTTTTACAACTCATCCTAATGGTAGGGAGCCTAAGTCTTATACCTCTTCCCATCATCATTATAGGAAAACTATGCCATTTGGGTAGCTTACCATCTTCATTTCCTTCATTGGGTCTTGACTAAGGGTTTATGAGGGTTTTGAGTGCTCTATGATCTTAAGGTTTATTCATGCAAATATGACATTGAAGTTTCCAAAAAATTAAACTAAAGCATAGTTTAATACCTTAATTAACTTCCCCAAACCTATTATATCTCCATGCACAACCTCCAAAAAGATGTGATCATCTAAAATTTTCCTATTAAGCATGATTCTTCATTCCCTATAGGTTTGAGCTAGTTTTAAGCCAAAAGTGGCTCTTCTTATGCTTTCTCTACAAGTTTGAGGCATGCACACATCTGAAGTGACCCTGTAAACATGATCCAATCAATTTGAGTGATCATCCAAGGAAAAAAGTGTGAATGACTACCAAATTGGCTTTGGCTTAGAATCTTGTCTAATAAATGGCCTAGGCCTTCCAATTGGGATTATTTACATTCCACAAGCTTTAATACCTCTATAATTACCCCACAAAAATTCTTTAACAAGTTATAATTCCCACCTAAGGTTATCAATGAAAATCTCCTCTCATTTGGGCTTTAAGCCTAACCATGCCTAATAAGCCTGCCTACAAGTTTGAGGGTCTAGGCAACATTATTGGTATTCCTCGATATATGCAATGTTTAAACATTTTTTTAGGTTTCTTAAAACTCCACACACCTTCTAACAATGTTCACCCAAATCCTAGTCCATCATTCATCACCCTTTTTCAAAAATGTAGGGTGTTTCTCATAAAAGGAGTGCCCATTGTCTGAGACAAAACATAGGGCAATCCCATATTTTCTTAGATAATGGTGAATGTTTTAAAGGATTATATAGGTAGTAAAAAACCTCTCTAAAAATTTTCATCCCTTTTTCAAACCATTTGAATTTCTAAAATCTTTGAAAACCAAGACAAACCTGTGAACAAATAACCTGTGTGTAAGGTTCAACCGTATAGACTAATGTATTGCAATATTAGAGCCCTCTCTCTCTTAATTTACACTATCAAGATCCTGTTGAAATGTATTCCATAATTTTGGGGGTCTTTTAAACAAATTTATCCAACACTTCTCATTTCATACTTCTCTAATTGATTGTCATGAACTACAAATGTGTTCTTACTTAAGAAGGACACTTGTAGATGGAATTTCATGTTTAAAGCCTAAGATAATGTATAAAAAATCTTAAGGGTTCCTTGGAGTTATTTGGTGTTATCTTGGATCCATTTTATTCACTTTGTATAGGCTATAGCTTGTCAAAACACACTCCCTTTGCTCTCTACCTCTCACAGTCAACTACAGTTGATTGTGGGAGGTCTTATAGGTGTTCTTGCCTATTATAGGCCTTGAATGCAATGAATACAACCATATTTGAATATATATACACCATAATCTAACTAAATTTTTTATTTTTATTCCTAGAGTGAGGTTTATCATCAAGGTTATCTAAACCACTTTTCTTTATAACCATACAACTAGCCTGTAGGTGTATATTTTGTGATGAAAGAGACCTGTGAGTGGTACTGTATGATCTTATATTGCATCGTAAATTCTTTAAGTAAAAATTTGAACCTAATTAAGTTCATTTTAAACATTAAGTTCAAACTATCATGAATTCATTCCTTATACTACCACTTTGGAAAGCAATGACACTCAATCATTCAAATCTTGTAGATAATAGTGAGGAAAATTAGTGTTCAAATAACAACTTTGGGTTTCTTATCAGTTTTCTTCCATTATTCCTCTATCTTTTAAAAATTTTACCTCATTTGATATGGATATAGAATGAGTTCATTAGGAGTGCTCAAGACTCTCATATCATTGTCATAAATCAATCTCCCAAAAGAGCTAGGTCTCTATTTTGCACTTTTGGGGTTTTGATCCTTGAGATAGTCATTGAGTCTTTGAACATGATCTCCCACCTCTATTTATCAATATAAAACTTCAAATAGTTTTACAATGTTATCAAACCATGCTAGGATTTTAATAAGAGTTTAAACATGTGCATCATCACTCCATATGACTAACCCTCTATTAACGACACCTGTAGGTGGACACTCCATTGTGCAGGTAGTGAGGATGAAAATTGTAGGTAGTATGCAATATTTACATGCTTATGACCAACTCTATTCTTCTTCAAGGTTTCCAAGTATACTATTAGCATTATAAAATATGGATTTACCTATTAAATCTCCCATTAGAACATGATGTCATCTTAAGAGGCTCCTATAGATGCACTTTGGGTTGCATATAGGCAATAAGTATGAAATGTTCCATATACTCAATAAATATGCCTTTATAATCCATTAATATACTCTCAATGTGTTCAAATGAAGTAGTGTGATATTATAAAACTTGATAAAAACTCTCACACTTCCTTTTCAACATTGAACTCTTCGTTCATGGCACCTATACATGTTCATTAATGGTGGAAGACTATATATGTTACATATAACTAAAAAATCATGGAAATTACTTTGAATAATGAAGTTTTAAGGTAAATGAAATCATTATATCATTGAAAACATGTAAATAAACCTAAAAACAACCCCCTAAAGTCACCATAAAATCATGAAGGTTCTATAGATAACAAAAACTACATATAACATAAAATGCTACATTCTCTTATAACCTGAGATACTTAGCCCATAAAAAAATTTGAAATATGAAAGAAAACATGGATATAATTTTATAAGAGATCCAACATCATCTAGAGCCAAAATCACCAACTAAATTATATGAACCTTTCTAAAATAGAGCAAAACCTATAGGGTGTAATAAATAATGAGAGAAAAAAATAGTCAGCTTTTAAGGATAGTTCATAAAGCATGGTTGACAAATACTTGAAATATTTTTATGGAAATGAATATATTTGAGTGTAATTTCACCTCCCAAAGGCATTTTGCCTGAAACTTCTCCAACTGTCCATATCAAACACAAACCTATTGACTGGTTCTGTGTGTCTAGAAGGGTGAGAAAGGAGAATAACAAGTTTAGCTCAAATTTGGCACTTTTATAGAATTTAAAACGTGTAATTGAGCTTTAGGAAGATAAATAGATGTTTAATGACCTTATCCAATGTGACACCTTCCCCCATGGGTTGTACAAAAGTCAAACTCCTTTTTCCTTTGATTTCTTGATCTTTAGTTAAATAAACTACAATTTTTAGATAAGATTGACATTTGTGATAGGGAATCTAACTTTTTGGATGTTTTAAAGGAAATTAGGACACTTGGACACCTTGAAAACCATGCCACTTGCATTTATGACCCCTAAAAGCCTTCTCAGTGACTCAAAGTGACATATTATTTAGACCATGATCATGTCTAATATAGAATTAAATGACATCAAATATATTATAATACACCCTATGAAATGATATTAAACTAACTATAAACATCTAAAGACCAATTTTTTTACCTATAGGGGTCCCAATTTGACCTGTAGGGTCAAATTTGGTCAATTGAACACACAGTCAACTTCTAAGCATTTGTTCATATAGAATATGGATTGTTCAACCTTCTAAAATCCATACAAATAGAACTTAGTGAGTATACAACACTCTATAATATTAAAGTCACCTTGAAATATCAAAATACCATCAAGACACACTCAAACATCCTTCTCAAGTCATTTGTAAAACATTGTCAAGTACACAGTCAACTTTGGAGCTCAATAAATTTGATTGTATAAAGATTCAAACCTTATAACTAGATTCAACCTTATAACTAGATTCTATAGATGCACCTTGAATTCATCTTCAATTTTTTTTTCACATCATGAATAAATTCATCTTAGATCAATACATATTATCAAAATACTACATACTAGTTTTTCCCTTTGTTCATTTAAATGCCAATGGTCACTTTTAAACATCAAACACTTTGACGTCATCTCATTCTCCTTATAAACTCTAAACAAATACACACCATTGATCTAATTATAAAGTTTCCTAGATTTAACTATCAATGTTGTTCATTGATCTTTGATCTGAGCTACCATGGTTAAGACACTTGGCACCCTCGCATACCTTTTAAGCACATTACTATCAGTCCCCACTCTTGTACCACTTGGTAGTCCCATGTGCCTTCTGAGCACACTACCATCAGTCCCTACTCTTGTGCCACTTAGTAGTCCCATATGACTAGGAATGATAATACAACCATGGATAGAGGTAACACATCACCTCCAAGAGCTCATACCCATCCCTACTCATTGATTAGGCCTTCCAATTCCTCTTTTCACTCTGATTACTCTTTCTCACTTATGGTATAATTTACTTCATATAGACTAGTCAAATTTAACCTTATATAAATTTAACATAGAAAGATGAATATTCATAAAAATTTTGATGAATGTGTGAGACAAGTCTTGAGCTTTAACAATCATCTATTAAATTACCTAGTCATTCACAAAAATCTTCCTAAAAAAATAATACTATTAACAACCCATTTTCTGTGGGACCCAAACACTATCAAGAGACCAAAAATACTTTATTATAAACTTGAAGAGGTCATATACAACCTCCAATCATCATCCTAACCTTTAACCATCTTTTTGAGCACCTAAAATAAATATCTTTCCAATCGGGTCTAAGAATAGGGTTTTAGCACTCAAAAACCTCCTTAGCTTCTTAATGATTGTTCATAAAGTTGTGCCCCTTAACTTATGAAAAAATTCTTAGAAATTTTTTTTAGGGACCTTACCAAAATACTCAAAAAAATTTATATTCCCATACAAACCCTGCACATGCCAACAAATACAAGAAAGTCCTTCTCAAGCTCACTAGATATCTTTTTAGCACCTCTTGAAGTTATCGAATCCTTTTTCTAACTTTTTACTTCAACCTTTGACCTATAACTTGGTAAATACACTTGAAAAATCCTCTCTGATCATCTCCCATGTAAATATAATCTTAACCACTCTAAAATCACTCTTTGACCCTTGACAAAGCCTCACTAGCCCACTTAGGCCAACTAGGCCAATAGCCAAGCTATCATGTAGATCACTTGCCACCTATTGAAAACCATACACTTGACCTCTTATCACCCTATACATGTATAACATGTATATTAAAAGCATACTAATCTCTTTACCATGTCACATAAGCCATAATTATTAAAAACCCATAAGCAACTATAGAGTAAAAAACTCTACATTTTTCATTTTCTGATTTTCAGTTGTGCGCTCCAAGTTTTGGCCCTGCGCATTTTAGTTTCAAGGCAGTGAAGTTTTTGACATAGAACATGGGCATGAGTTTATTTTGCCTAATTTTTTTCTAAGTGTCAAAGTCGTGCAAAAGCATCCAAGTGTCATCGGCCGAGACACATTTTATTATTTTTCTAAGTTGCTCAGAACATGCCACGTGTCTAGTAGTAATTCAGTGTAGCACGACAAGTGTCGGTATCTGCATTTCATATTGGCATCCGCATTTCAAATTTATTTTTAGTTTCAAAAACTTCTTTCAATAAGATTTTCTCAGGATCAAGTGGAAGGCACCAAGTGGCAAATTTGGAAGGCTTAAATATGTTTTCTAAAAGCAACAGAAGATGCCAGATATCCCTAGCGGAAGAAAGCAGAAGCTGCCATGTGTCAACATCTAAAATATCTTCACTTTGTTTCATTGATAAGTAAATATTGTGGTGGGACCTAAGTTTTTCTTTTTAAAAGTTAGTGGAATCTACCAAGTGTCACCATCCGTATGAATCTAAAATGAGTCCCAAATGTTTCTACAATCTTGCTAAAGATCAACGAAAGCTGCCATGTGTTCTTTGTTAAAGATACGCAAAAAAGTGACACCTATCCTTGTTACCTTTTTAAAGTTGCTCAGGTGAGAAGTGTGGTGGGTCCCATATTTTGTAATTTGTTAAAGTTTCAAGTAGTGGACTATGACAGATGTCAAAGATGGAACTCTCTTGAGCAAATACATATAAAGAGTATAAGTTACAGAAAAGTGTTGTGTATCTTTGATAAGTGCATCAGAAGCTACAATGTGTCATTTTTTGATATCTTTTGAATAATGAGAAAGTTTTCAAGTTGAGTAAGTGAAACACGCCAAGTGTCTTCACCCACTTTAACAATAGGAAGCATCCTATGTATCTATTTCATCCAATGAACTGTAGGGAGACAGAACATTTCAGATCCAAGAAATATATTTTGTTAGACACTTCCAGTTCAGTTAGAGTTTAGTTAGGCTGTTGGATTGGGAACGTGTAGGAAATCTAGAGCTAATTTGATGCTTTATATAAGGGGCAGAGATCACCAAAATCATCATCAGAAGATAGAGAGAATTTTTTGCGAGAAATTGTTATCAGAAGTTTTAGACTTTTAGTTGTGGTTAGTAATGTCATTTGCCTTTGTTCTGTTTTCTTGAGTTAGAAAGTTTGTATAACTGTGCATGTTTCTATGCCTTTTATGTAACTGTAAAATTAATGAGAATATTGAATTTTGTGCCTTTGTTGATATTTTCTATGTCATTGCAAAATCATCTAAGTTGTGAGCCTTCGATTCTATCTATTTTCATCTTTTACATTGATCATGCCTTGTTTACTCTTTAATGTAATTGAATCCTAAAGATAGATTCACAAAGCTTTGAGAATTAAGGGTCAAATTAAATTTAGGTGCATTTACATAGTTATATTTTCTTTCATTGCATTTGTGTTTCTATTTAATTCTTATCCTTTTTCCCAAAATACTTTTGAGATAAAGAAGAACTAGCTTCTTTAAAATCTGGAGGTCATTTCAGGTTGCAAGCCCCACATTCCTGAAACTTCTCATTGTTGGTGTTGGAAACAACACAATTTTAATCATCAACAATTTTTGGCACACTTGGTGGGACACCATCTTGAATTTTCTTTCAAGACCGTATGAACCAGAGAGCTACAAGGAGTTAGAGTTATGGACCAGTAACAAGATCTCAATCTGTTGTAAATCTAGGTATTCTTTTTCCACCATTGGTAACTAGTCCAAGAAGAAGGGTCAATCAGTTTATACCAATACCAAGACCAAACATGGGAGCTCCTATACCCCTAAGGAATTACACAAGTTGGAACACTGGCGGTCCTTTGATCCTTCCAATACCACCAGTCACTTGGGACCCTATTCCAGTAAATGCCTTGAAAGCTCTGCCCAAATTCAGTGGGCAAGATTTCAAAACACCTGAAGAACATCTTCAAGATGTGTCTGATGTATATGCTATACATGTGGTCACACAACAGAATGTTGCAATAAGATTGTTAGCAACTTCTTTTAAAGGAAAGGATCTAGAATGGTACAGATCTTTGACCCCAAATACAATATCTACATGGGATCAACTTAGAGATATTTTCTTTGAAATATTTGAAGAAAAGGGTGATAAATCTTCTTTATTGCAACAATTGATTACTATCAAAAGGGCACCACAAGAAGTAATGAATGACTTCAATTCAAGATTTCAAAAGACTTGGGAAAGAATCCCTACTACAACAAGACCATTACTAGGTATGGCTATAGTATTCTATCTTAAAGCTTTAAATTCAGATATATCAGTAATGATTCAATCACTTGGAGGTTAGACTCTGCTAGAGGCTTATGACTATGTAGTTTGAGCTAAAAATAATTTAATAAATTCTGTAAAGTTGCCCCCAAGGCCTCCCATGCCCATGTTTCTAGAGATTTCCTTACCATTGCCTCAAGAAGCCCCTAATTTCATAGCCCCACCTGTGTCTATGTATAAATATCCTCAACAACCTACTAAAGAACTTGTCCCTGCCTAGTTATCTGAGATGGATGACATCAAGAACATCTTAAGGACATTTTCTAATGAGTTAATTAACATAAAAAGATAGAAAAATCCTTATCCTAAACCCCAATATCAAGGATACCAAGGAAATAGATTTCCACCATAGCCAAACCAGTATCAGGGTAATCAAAGGCAAAATAACCCTCAGTGAGCAAACCAATTAGTTGTAGTCCCTACACCCTAATGGACTGTTCCCCCAAATCCAAATAGAGAGATTGTTCAAGGGTAGAATAATTATGTAGATGGCACCAATGCCTGGTGTTTCCCTTGTAATAATGCTCATACACCTAGAGATTGTCCCATGGGTAATCTACAACAAAAGGTAGCAGAGCAAAGAAGAATGGATGGACAATTTGCAAGTACTTCTGACACTTAAGCTTGCCATTTTTCTAGTATGAAAAATTTAGTTCTGATGGCTCAGATGCAAGGGATCTCTTTACAACAACAAGAAGAAATATCCCCAGAACATGCTTTTTTTTCATGGGTCAAAGTTGAAGAGTCAGTATTCTTGAATGAAGGTTCCACTTCCAAGAAGCTAGTAGTACAGTCAGATTATTACACCAGATCAAAAAGAAGGATGATGGAATAGTTTGAAGTCACAAATAATGAAGTTTTGGGGCCTCCTCCATTTGAAAGTCATCAAAACATAGCTGCTAGACAAGAAGTGCCTCAGCCAGTGCAGAACCAAGTAGTTCCTAGACAAGTTCAAGAAAAAGCAAGGTACCCTTATTTTTTAAGAACCCAAACATTGGGACCAGTGAATGTGGTGGATCAACTGAAGAGAACTCTAGCACAAGTGTCAATGTGGGACATATTAGCTATTCTTGATCAAAAGACATTTTTACAAGAAGCTCTGCAAGGTCAAATAATGCCTAAATATACTAGCACCAAAGAAAGACTTGCTAATAAAGAAAAGCTCAAAGACATAGTTCATATGCAGACAATAGCCCTTGTGAACAATGTAGCAGAGGTAAGTAAATCCAAACCAGAGCCCTTCTATTTGACTCTGATAGTTGGAAAGAAATTGTTGCATAATGCGATGATAGACTCAGGGGCTAGTACTACAGTAATGCCTAAGCAAATAACAGATGCTTTAAAAATAAAGTATGAGCCACTTACTAGAGGAGTCATGCAGCTAGATGGAAAATCAGTGCAAATAATAGGGAGAATTAAACAACTCCCATTGCAAATATATACTTACCCCAATATAATTGTCAATCAAGATGTAGTAGTCATAGATATACCCCCTATATTTGGTTTATGTTTATCTAGAGACTTTACAGCCAAGATAGGAGGATATATGTCACTTGATTGGTCTCATCTTATCCTAAAAACTAAATCTGGTTCAAAGATGAAGATATTATTTAAGCCACTATATAAGGATCACATCACCAATGAGCCAACCTCAAAATTAGAAGCAGCTCATGCTATGTTGAATAAGGAAGAAAGGGTTTTTTTGAGGAGTTAGGTGACTGGACTGAACATAATCAAGAAGAGGAAAATAATCAATTATTAGCTATGATGCAAAGTGATCCATATGGAAATTATGACTCCACTAGTCTGGGCACTTATGTCATATTTGATGAAGATCATAAAATCCCAAATGTTTTAAGGGAAGAAATGCCAAAAGATACCTCTTCTATCAATCCTAAGGTCTCTCAACATGAATTCCAGATTTTGAGTTGGAAGTCACAAGATTGTGCCTTAATCTCTAATGAGGAAGAGATAATTTCTGATTTTCTTCACACTTTTCAAGATGATATGGAGGAGCATAGACACTTCCTTGATCATGATTTGAATAACTTGTTTGAAATCATTGGGGTAGGTTATACTATTCTTCAAAGAGGCTGTGAGCTATTGCGAATGGACAAGACAACATTGAGACTCAAATAAATATGCAAAATTACTACAAGCTTTCAGACTTATCCTTTCAAGAGGTTGATGAATTTGAAGATGATATTTTAAAATTCATTAAGAAGGATGATCATGCAATGGAACTCGAGTTTGAGGCAAAAAGAGATAAGCTAATCAATGATGTATATCAAAGGGCTTATGGTGATGAGAAAATAATCATTGATTTCTTGATGAAACATGCGAGTATCAAGAAATAACATTCGACAAGCTTTTAAGAACGAGAAGAGTATGTATATGTTGGAAGCATGTTTGACTCTGATTCACTTAGATGCAGGCCAATTAAGGTGGCATGCAAAAAGAATAAGTCACCAGAGCTTCATCCCATTCAACCACTTTTCTGGCACCATAAGTCTTCTCACTATGAAGGAGACTTCAAAAATTTTGCTTTTGATCCAGGGGGAAGGGAAAGATACCTGGTTAATGTATTATAGTTAGATAATTTCCCTTTCCTTGTTACTTTGTTTTCCCATTTTTTATTTCTTGTTATTTCTTTTAAATAAGTGTTATTTGAACACATGGCCATGGCTTAGAGCCTTTTGCAAAACTCTTGACACATTAAAGCTCTCCCAAATCCTTAAATTCCCCAAGGTACCTTGCACAGCCACCTTCATGATGTGTCTAACTCACTGTCCCATGAAGATTTAGTAAGATTTGCTAACAGTTATTCAAGTTTAATGCCATTTTGAGACTTGATGGGTCAATAAATAGCTCATGACAAGATTTAAAGCTTACAGTGTCTCAAACATTCCTATGTCTACTATAAAACCCCTACTACTTGCATTTTCAGCTCATAGCAAACTTGTTTAAGTGAAAGTGCCTTCCCTATTGCAAAAGATTCATACCCATTACGGCAGTTCACTATTTTCAAGAATAGATATAGATATGGAGGGAACACAGTCTTCACAACAAGGGTCTAGGATTTACGAATCCATTGACAGGTTTATTACAAGCAAATCATATGCTTCAGCCCCTACACAACCATTAAAGACCTACCCACAGACTAGAGTCCTTGAAGTTGGTCATGCAAATGACCTAGCAAAGGTGAAAGATTTTAAAAATAGAATCATGGACCCAATTCTTTAAAGAAATGGTAGAAAAACTCTTAGAGAAGGGGCACATCAAAGGTGTATTTAGAGGCCCAAGGTTGGACAATATGAAACATTTGCAATGAGGATATGGAATTCATAGCTAGCACAATTCATTGTCCCAGGTGTGCATCCATGCCTTGACTTGGTTGAAATATGCACCAGATTGTTTCATGCACCTTCAAATACCATACAATAGGGTTTCATAGTGCAAATTACACTAAAGGCTATCAGAGACATGTTAGCCATATATCATGACAAGACAGCCATGTTTCCCACCATTGCCAAGATGTAAAAAATGTGGGAAAATGTTAATACTCAATTGAGATTTTTGAGATTAGAATTGCAATTAGGCGATGATCATACCACTGTGCTGACACTACCTACAATAAGAACATAATTTTTACAATATAGTCAAGATGCACTTTCCATGATGGCTTTGATTTTTAGAATGAAAGATGATATAACCATCTATGAATAACAAATGGCTATCCTCTTTAGATTGAAATATGTTGACAAGACTTAGGAGTATCAACTTGATTTCTCTGAACAGATTGCATATTCAATGGTGGAACAACTTGCCCAGTTTAAATCTAAAGGGATTTTCAGGTATTCTTCTTATCTATTTCACCTTATGTTGTATCAAAACTCTAGCATCTTTTCCCAACACATGCATCTAAATATGTATGACCCAAGCTTCGGTCTACATAGGACCATTCCTATGTCTACATGGACACATATCTTATCCAAAACCAGTGACCCATATGATTGTAAATAGATTGACTCCAAGTGTTTTAGGCTTTATTCAAAATTGCACTATTCCTTGTGATTACTTTTTTGGATCCCATCATACTATTATTAGAGTCCATGGTTTTAGTGGAGAACCAGTGTTGCTACCTAAGATTTTGACCTTTAGGTTAGCATTCTTAGAGGTCACCAGGAAAGTGTCTATGGTAGATAATGAATATGGCACTAGGAAGAAAAAGAAGAAAATGTATGATGTTCCATGGGTGACAAACAACATGGCCCTAGAGGTTAGAGATGCTAAGATCATGTTGTTGAGAAAGCTATCCTTCCTAGGTTTCTCTCTAATTGAAGATAAATGGGTATATGACCCAAATGGTTTCATAACTTCATGGATCAGGACTAATAGGGTTGCTACCAGAATTGTGCATGAGGGCCATCCCTTTTGGGAAAATAGGAAAAATCTTAGGGAAGATATTCCTAATTTTTATGTTGAATTGATGGATTTGCCCCTTCAACAAGACATACCATGGGAAACTTTTTATGTTAAGCAAAGGGATTTTGATCCAAAAATTAGAATGACTTCTGGTTTATGAAGAGCATTAAAGAATAAAAACTGGATCACTGAGAAAATAAAAGCCTATTGGAAATATAGGCAAGAGATTTGTGAGATAACTCACTCTTTTAGAAATGTAGATTCAGATGAGAAATGGGAAGAACTCTGGGATGAATGTCATCTGTCCCCTATCTCTAGCCTTAATACAAGCAATTTGTAGACACAGGGTGGAGGGCCAGAAGCCAGAGCAGATTCTAGTCAAACATCATAGACTCCAGGGCAATCCTCTGCTACAGTCACTGTAACTATTTATCCCCAATCTCTCAGTACCATTTAAAAACAAAAGAGTGTGGTATCTTCACCACCAAAAGCTTCTCCATTAGTGTTAGTCCTTGGGGTTCCCAGTTTTACACAAGCACCACTAGTAGTAGCGGTAAATGTTGAAGAGAAGGGAGCACAACTAGAAGAAGAAACACCAAGGAAACATAAGAGGCTGAGGTTTCAACTTGATTTAGAGGAGAGGGAAGAACCCTCACAACACCAACCACAGAATAGTTTGGCTGCTCCTTAGGTAAGTATTGTTTCTCCTTCTTCTCAATCTCTCTCTTCTCCTTTAGGAGTGATGATTCCATCTAGCCAAATGACATCCCCTGCCACCTCTGTTATGTCTATTTCTCATTTTTCCCTATCTATCCATACTCAAGTCATATCATTGCCTCATTTTTCCCCTTCTATTCCCAAGAAATTACCTCCTCAAATTTCCCCTAGCCAACATTTAGCTATTCCATATGGCTTGCCACAAGGTTATCCTTTTGTGGGTGGGCACATTGTCTCTCCTTATACCTTCCAAACTCAAGAAAATGTTGCTAAGAAGGCAAGGGAAGCCTGAATGGAGAAAAAGAGGATCAAAGATAATAAAGCCCTAGCTACACCACATCTGAGGTCATAATTTGACCCAATCCAGTAGCAACTAATGGTGACCCATTTGTCACTGAATATATTCAAGCCAAATGAGCAGATGCAGCCTGAAGATTACACAATGAATGCAGTGGCAATAGATATGTCACTTTTTAGACCCCAGGATAAGGTTGAGCTACTAAATGAATCCACTTCTATAGTAGCTAAGGATTATTTGAAAATATCAAAGAAGCTATAGAAGATGGAAGCTGATCGAGCCCAAGAGAAGGCAAATTGTAGTAGTTTGACTATAGAAATCAATACAAAGAATAATGAAACAGAGATTCTAAATAAATAGTTGCAAGATAATATTTCTCTTCAAACTCATCAGGCTATTCAGGCCAAAAATGATTCTTTGAAATCAGGGCTAATGCAGGTGAAAGATGGAGTGACAACTTTAAGGCAAGAAAAGACAACATTTCAGGAAAAATGTGAGGACAAATTACTCAACTTCAATAGAAGCAACTAAATGAGTAGAATAATACCATTGCTATAGAGGCCCAACTTCAAGTAGAGTGACAAATGATAGAATAATGCAGGGGTTTTTAATCTAGTTAAGGAGCTTTATGAATCAATATGGAAAAGAATCTCTGAGGAGATTATTTAGCTCAAACCTTCTCTAACCTTTCTGCTAAATGCATAAAAATTGTGTGAGAAAGTGGAGACTTCAATTGATGACACTCTATCTACTATTTTTGGGAGAGTGTTTGACTCTCAAATGCTGTTGTAAAAGTTATATGATGCAACTGATGGAACATTTTCAGCAGCAGGGATTAGTGACAGAATGGTCGTTGCTAAAAGAGTGAATGAGGTTCTCAATTACAACTCTACAACAATCAATTACAAAGAGATTCTAGATGTGGTGAAGGAAGGAATCAAAGACATGAAAAAACACATTGAAGATTTGATGCAATTGGGTCTTCCTTCTCCTTTTCCTGATAGCAACACTGTGTTGATGATTTATGAGATTAAACCTTTGTTGTTAGCCAGGCAAAATGATTAGATAGTCTTTTAGGGTTTACGAGATGATCCATCAGTGCCTGAAGTAGAAGCTATTTTGATTCCCTTTTCCCAATTTGAATTTAAATTGAAGGCTATAGTTCATATTTTGTAGAATTTTTCACACAAAGATATCATCAATTTTGATTTAGCCTTCCACAAATTGCAAAATAAGCAGGGATTATCTGACGATGAGTGGTTTGCTTATTAGACAGCTTTACTAAAGTTATGATTTTTTATCACATTTGAACATGTAGGAGATTATGGATTATTATTTTTGAGTAGACTCAAAAGTCCTTGAGGTCGCCAAGAACTGTAGAGTAAAAAACTCTACATTTTTCATTTTCTAATTTTTAGTTGTGTGCTCCAAGTTTTATCCCTGTGCATTTCAATTTCAAGGCAATGAAGTTTTTGACACAGAGCGTAGGCACGAGTTTATTTTGCCTAATTTTTTTCTAAGTGTCAAAGTCATGTGGAAGTTGCCAAGTGTCATCGGTTGAGACACATTTTATTATTTCTCTAAGTTTCTCAGAACGTACCACGTGTCTAGTAGTAATTTAGCGGAGTGCGACAAGTGTCGATATCCACATTTCAAATTTCTTTTGAGTTTCAAAAGCTTCTTTTAATAAGCTTTTCTCAGGATCAAGTGGAAGGTGCCAAGTGGCAACTGCGGAAGGCTTCAATATGTTTTCTAAAAGTAATGGAAGATGCCACATATCCCTAGCTGAAGAAAGCGGAAGCTGCCATGTGTCAACATTCAAAAGATCTTCACTTTGTTTCATTGATAAGTAAAGACTATGGTGGGACCCAAGTTTTTATTTCTAAAAGTTAGCAGAAGCTACCAAGTGTCACCATCTATATGAATCTAAAATGAGTCTCGAATGTTTCTACAGTCTTGCTAAAGATCAATGAAAGCTGCCACATGTCCATAACTAAAGAAAATGGAAGCCGCCATGTGTTCTTTGTTAAAGATATGTGCAAAGTGACAGCTATCCTTGTTACCTTTTTAAAGTTGCTCAAGCGAGAAGTGTGGTGGGTCCCATTTTCTATAAGTTGTTAAAGTTTTGAGTAGCAGACTATGACAGATGTCAAAGATGGAACGCTCCTGAGCAAAGACATATAAAGAGTATAAGTTACATGGAAAGTGCCATGTGTCTTAGGTAAGTGCCTTAGAAGCTGATAACTATCATTTTCTGGTATCTTTTGAATAATGAGAAAGTTTTCAAGTTGAGTAAGTGAAACACACCAAGTGTCTTCACCCATTTTAATAGTAGGAAGCGTCTTGTGTATCTATTTCATCTAATGAATTGCAGGGAGATGAAACGTTTCAAATCTAAGAAATATATTTTGTTAGACACTACCAGTTCAGTTAGAGTTTAGTTAGGCCATTGGATTGGGAACGTGTAGGAAATCTAGAGCTAATATGATGTTATAAATAGGGGGTAGAGATCACCAGAATCATCATCAAAAGATAGAGAGAATTTTCTATGAGAAATTGTTATCATAATTTTTAGACTTTTAGTTGTGGCCAGTAATGTCATTTGTCTTTGTTCTATTTTCTTGAGTTAAAAATTTTATATAACTGTGCATGTTTTTGTGCCTTTTATGTAACTAGAAAATTAATGAGAATATTGAATTATGTGCCTTTGTCAATATTTTCTATGTTATTGTAAAATTGTCTAAGTTGTGAGCCTTTGATTCTATATATTTTCATCTTTTACATTGATCATGCCTTGTTTTCTCTTTTATGTAATTGAATCCTAAAGATTAGTATTGATAATTAAGGGTCAAATTAAATTCAGACACATCGCCATAGTTAAATTTTCTTTCATTACATTTGTGTTTCTATTTAATTCCTATCCTTTTTCCCAAAATACTTTTGAGATAAAGAAGGACCAACTTGTTTAAAATCTAGAGGTCATTTCAGGTTGCAAGTCCCACATTCCTAAAACTTCCCATTGTTGGTGTTGGAAACAACTCAATTTTAATCATCAACAACAACCATGCATGATCAAGCCTACAAGGCATAAACTAACCTGCATACCTCATGAAGGCCACATAAAGTCAACCCTTGAGCATATAAAACATTAGGAATAAGTCAAACATAATCTTACCAAGCTCCATTCAACCATACAACATCCACCTAGGACACCCATGCACATCTTTGCAAGTATCACATTGCTCCAAGAACATTATACCACCATGTTCTATCACTCTAACCTGTTAGACCATTTTGTCATCATAAAATCCACTTGAAATCAATTAAAACACATATACCACCAATATCCCAACAATCTTCCCCTTTGTCATTGATGGAAACACTCAATTTCTCTTTCCCCCTTTGCCAAAATGATAAAGTGGACTCCTTTCAACACTAGGCACCATAGAAATCAAGCAAGTAAGCTACAGGAAACACATGGAATTAAGCTCAATATTGGATTACTTCTAAAATTGGACCATTCAGACCTCAAATAGACACAACTCCCCCTTGGAAGATGTTCTCATTCAGAAACTGCTCTTGAACCATCAAGATCCTTAGACATATCACTAATTTTTAAGGCAACATAGCTCCCCCTAAGACCCTAATTCAATTTTAAGGCCCCTCCTTAGTCTAAACAACCCATGAACACCTAAAATACCTCTAATAACAACTATCATTAATTCAAACAACAACATGAGCATCACAACACTATGCAAGCTCACATACCTTTTCACTTAAAGCACCCTATAGACCACTAAGAGCACTTTAATCACACCACCATACCTAAATAATGCCTATAATAGACCAAAATACTTATATAGAACCAAAAAATCCATCTTTATTTTTAAAACTTTCTCAAAAATCTTCATTTTCTTCATTAGGCCTAATTAGACCCCTTGTAGCCCTATCTAGCCATTGTAGATCTCATAACTCTCTACCCTGATCACTTCAAGAAATGAAACTTCATATTTAAAGACCACTATCATGCCCCCTTATACAATCCAAGAATGAGCCTCTAAATCATCTTCCTTAGTATACTTCTTTCTTTAGCTTACTAGCCAATTAAGCATCATAGTGAGCTAAAACTTGAATAAAAAGAAATATACTTACTTCTAGACAACTATAAACATGATTCAGATACCCATTTTTCCCATTCAATTTATTTTGAAGCCTTTAGCCTCCAAATCTAAAGTTTGACCACTTTTCCAAACATGCCCAAATCACTAGGCCTTCAAAGCAATAGTTGGTCAAAAGTCAACCTCCATTTGACACAGACACTTTAGGTAGATACCACACCTAGAGACCATCAAATATAAATTACATTCCAAATTTAAATCCTCCAAACCTTTGGGAATGATGACTTCCATTATGCCACCAAACACATGCTCTTGAGAAGAGAAGCCAGTGATCACTCAAAATGCTCCACTTGGCACAAAATCATTCATCCACCTATGAAATCACCTATAACATGTCTCAAACACATGTGTAGACCTTCTTGATCAAAACATACTTCATGACACATCTTCATTCTTCAAGTGACCCTTGAAACCAAGCATTATATGCATACAAAGACATCATCTATAGTAGGCACCTTGACCAAATGGTCAAAATCACACCTGGACATCTTAGGAGTATGTCCAATCTATCTACCATTATTTTACATGCAAAAAAAAACTTTAGTCATATATTAAATACCTTATATGCACCTTGGAACACTTTAAGTGCTATATTGACACCTTCTAAGCAGTCATCACTACCAAAAATGGTTAACTCAGACTTTTGACCATACAACACATATTTAAACTAATTAAGACCTCAAACCACCTAGAAATGACTCATGAAAATCTTCATCAAGACCTCATACAAACTAATTCTTCCTTATCCTTAAAATCATCACTTAACCAAGACATCAAAAATTGATCAAAAAAACACTTTAGAACCAAAAGACCTAAACATACCTCTTGGATAAATAATCTTGGTTCTTCACCTACAAGAGTCTCTTTTGAAGCATAGATAGAGAGCTCTAATCCTTCAAGACTAATTTAGAATAGTGTGAAACCTAGAGTGGCCCACATATTCTAATATTATTCTCTCTCTTTGGTCAACATAGTCTTATTCTTCCTTAACTTGCCTGTGACTACCTCTTCTATTCTTGAAATTCTCCCCTCTTTTTTTAGACTTAAGTAGGCAACAAATGAGAATTGCACCATGTATATATATATATATATATATATATATATATATATATATATATATATATATATATATATATATATTATCAACTAATTTGACCTTTTCAAGGTCTGTTGAAGATTGATCTATATAGGAAATATCATCATCTATAGCTATAGAATGATCCATACTTATCTTAAGGCTATCTTTGTCTCCCTTTTTCAACTTCTCATTGTTTTTTATCTCTTCATTGAAAACATTAGTAGATAATAAAAATTATTTAGTGAAAGAAGTACTCCATCTTTGAAAAAACACAATCCTGATATGTAGACATATTAGCTATTACTTTCTTTCCTTCCTTTGGCCTGTATAAGACTTTGTCTTTCCATTCTTGACAACTTGGAACCTAATTGGTTTTTAATTGATTAAGAGCCTCCTTTTTCTTACAAAATTTAGCAATATGATCAAATCCCTTGCAATTAAAACATGAAATCCTTCTTTGATACTGATAAAATTTGGCTAAGTGACCAATCCTTTGATAATTAAAGCATGTTATATTCTTAGGAGTAGACTCACTTTGCGTTATCTTATTTAGACAATGATTAGCTAAATGTACCATCTCTAAACAGTTGAAGAATTTTATCTCATTCATAGGATTAGGTAGATTGATTTTCTTAGCCTTCATTCTATAATCATTGGCCTTATGACCAAAATCATGACAAATATGATAATATCCATTAAATTTTAAATGCTTTATGGCATTAGGCTATCTTACCTTGTTAGAGATAACACCTTCATCTTGGGCATTAATTTTTGTAGGTTTGTCTTTATCCTCTTCAATACGTTTCTCCTTTGCTTGAGATACTACTAGTGGTTTCTCAATGAAACCTAGACCTATTCTATCACTTGAAGACATTTGATTCATCAACAGACTATCAAGATCATTTGTGCTTTTTCATACTTGGAAAAAGACATAGCCTTATTCAAAGCTTTCTCTAATTTATCATTCAAAAACTTATTTTCTATAATCAACTTGGAACACTTTTCTTCCTTACCTTTTAGGCTTGAGGATATAGACTCCAATTTAGAATTTAAGAACATGATTTTTCCTTCATGCTCCCTATTATATTTAGTTATCTTAGCATAAAAAATAATGAATTGAAATTCATAGTATTTCAAATTGGCCTTCAAACCTTTACATGCCTCTCTTTCAATTTTCAAATCTTCAAGAGTAATTTCTAGTTCACTCTCATAGTTTGGAATGCCTTCCTCATCTTCTTCATCTGATCCACTCTAGTTTCCTTCAATTTGATATGAACAATCACCTTCATCATCCTCTACTTCATTTTCATTATGACTGTTATCAGATTGACTATCATCATCTATTTTTGAGTCAATATCATCCATCTTTATGTATAGACTCCTTTTTTCCTTATATAACTTCCTTTTCTTATCAAACTTCTTGAGTGATCTCTTGTTTCTATTAAACTTAAAATACCTAAAACCTTTCTTACCTTTTGCTTGATCCTCATCCTCATCTTTCTTATGCATGTGAGGAAATTTTATTGCAAAATAACCTACTTCACCATAGTTGAAGCACTTAAAAGGAAGCTTACCTTTGTACTTACTTGATCCAGTCTTCAACTTGCTTGAGAACAAAGCAATTAAATCATCATCAGATATATCATCTAACATAACATTTTTTTTCTTGAAACCCCTTACTTTGTGTTTTCTTTTCTTTAGGCTTGTTCTCTACCTTGAAAGCAACATCCTTCTTAGGAGGCTTGTATTCATTTATCCTCATCTCATAAGCAGTGAGAGATCCATAAAGCTCATCCATCTTTATTAGTGTAAGATCATGAATTTACTTAATTGTAGATACCTTAGAGTTAAACATGTAAGATAGAGATCTTAAGACCTTTTAAACTACAACATCCTCTTTGAGATCTTATCCAAGACCCCTTATCATATTTACCACATCATCCACTCTATTCAAGAAGGATGCCATAAAATCCTCCTCCTTCATTTTGAGACTCTCAAACTATATTCTCAAACTTTGTAAATTTTCTAGCTTGACCTTTGAGTCTCCTTCATATATTGTCTTCAACTTAGTCCACATCTCCTTAGTTATTTGATGTGAATGACCTTTGAGAATCTAGTCTCTGATAGACCACTAGAAATAGAATTCAGAGCCTTTGAATTATTTTCAAATAGTTTCTTATCAGAAGTACTAGTAGGAAACTAGTAGGAATAACATATCCATCAACAACAATCTACCAAACATCAAATCCTATATCCAAAAGTCATAATTATAACCATTAAACAATGGAGCTTGTTTGGAAGAGAAACCACCTTGCATTCCTTAACTTGCCATTGTACCTTAGAATAACCTTTCAAGCTATTAAGCCTCAAAAAGGACCTACTCTAATACCAATTTATATAAGTACACAACACTAAGATGGGGGGGGGGGTGAATATGTGGCTAAAAATAATGTAATTCAATTCCAAATTCTTTAAACTACTTAACCAATCACATCAGTATGCAAGATAAATGAGTCAAAGAATAAACATGAATGTAACCATTACACAAAATTTATGTGGGAAACCCTCATGGGGGAGAAAACCCACTCTTAAGTCTAAAAATTAATGGACTATAGTCTTATAATATAGTAAAAAATAAGATGCTTTAGTGAAGCATCCACTTCACAAGGAATACCAACCCCTAAAGATGACAAGCACCAACTTGTCTAAAATGTTAAGAACCAAGACCTATCAAATGAACAATTATTGAACTTTGATTGCTTCTCAATCTGATAGAGAATCCTTAAAATAACACTCTTTTCCAAGTTTATAACTCCACACAAGTCACCAACACTAAGTTATCTCTTCAACATAAGAAAAAACCCCTTCACAAATCTTTCACTCATATTCAAATATGCACTCATAAATATAATAAAAATAATCAATAGAGTTAGAAAAATATGCTAATTCTAAAGACATTTTTATTTTCTCAACCTGATACAAACATTGGTCATCAAGACCCCCAACAACCTTCACACAAGGTCTTCAAATATCAACACACATATTTGTTTGTCTACCTTCATTCACATACCCAAAAGGCATAAATAACCTTATATATATACCAATTTTACTTATGTTCAACCATATCTATTTAAAACATTTTATTAAGAATTAGTCATGTCTCTTAAGGTTGGCCATGATCATCTGCATAAGCTTTCTATATCATACAATGAGATCATATCACAAACACCTCACAAATGAAGCATAAAACTTGTATGACTGTATTTAAATAAATAAAGATTAGTCAAATATTTAAAATATTTGCATAAGTACTTTAAGGAGTCATAGACACTCTCTAACCATTAGAAACACTTGATCTGACCATCTACCCTACAAATAAACTCAATCATCCAAAATAGGTTCCTTTTGCTAGCAAAACCATCATGGTCAACTATGAGTCAATCATTCAAACATCTCCAAGTGACTAAGAACAATAATAAAACCATGGATAGAGGTAATACATCAAATCTAAGATCTTATAACCATCCTTGCTCACTGATTAGGCCTTCCAATTCTTCTTTTCACTATGATCACTCTTTTTCATTTATGGCACCATTTCCTTCATATCAACAAGTCAAATTTAAACTTATATAACTTTGACACAAAAAGATTAATATTCCTAAAAATTTCCATGAATTTTTGAGACAATTCTTGATCTTCAATAATCATCCATTGGATTACCTAGTCATTCACAAAAATCTTCCTAAAAAATAATAATAATGTTAACAACCTATTTTATGTGGGACCCACACACTGTCAAGTGTTGGGGATCAACCAACAATAGATTACACTTATGAAAGCAATAAACGTGGAATTAAATCAAATAGACAAGTAACTAGAATCAGATAATAGAAAGAACAAGAGATACAAGAAACCACCCTGAAAACTTGTATTAAACTCTTTACAGAAGGAATACAATTGAAGAAACTTCTTTCTTCCACACCTCACTCAGATGTACAGATCTCTCACTAGATCTCTTTCCCTCAAGAGCTCTCTCTCAAGTACAATCAACTCCAACAACCTAGATTGATTCAACTCTGTACTGTTCTTCAACATTCACATATAATGAACTACTACTACAATAAGCTAAGAAGATCTAATTCTACATATAGAATTAGGAGACTTGAGCATGCACTTACAACCAACAGTTAAGCCTCTTGAACAAGGGCTCTAAAAACAATCTTACTAATAATAGAGACGCGAACTTAAGACTACAACTTAAACTCATCATGAAAACACTTGGTTCTATCCTTGAAAATAGCTCTCTGGATGCATAGGTAACCGACGCCAGTTCCTACCTGCTTGCCTGTGACCGATGTCGGCCAATCTCCTACTAACGTCGGCATCTCTTCAACTACACCTGACCGACGTCGGTCACTCCTGACTGACGCCAGTGACTGTGTAAACCTGAAACTATCAAATGTGCTCATATGTGAAGCTTTTAGGCTCCACACCTTAACAATCTCCCACTTGGAGATAAACAGCTGCACCAGTACCTATACAACAACATCTTCTAGCTCCTCCATCTTCAACTCAATCATGAAGACCAACAGAAGTCGAATGAAGATTCAACTTCTCCTTTGTAACCGGCTTGGTTAACATATTAGCAGGATTCCTATCTGTATGGATCTTCTCCAGCTTCAACTCACCATCTTCCAATACCTGTCGTATGAAGTGGTACCTTAGCTGTATGTGCTTTGTTCTTGAATGAAAGGCTGAATTCTTAGCCAAATGGATTGCACTCTGACTGTCACTATACAATCTGCAACTCTCATGCTCCCTTCCAAGCTCATCCATGAACTGTGTCATCCATATCATCTCTTTGCTAGCCTTTGTGACTGCAATATACTCTGCTTCTGTAGTTGACAAGGCAACAACCTTCTGCAACTTTGATATCCAGCTAACCGCCATTCCACCTATAGTGAAAACATATCCTGTAGTGCTCCTCCTGCCATCCAAATCACCTACCATATCTGAATCTACATAACCATGTAGAGAAGTATCTGAACCTCCATAGCACAAGTGCCTACTGCTAGTTGCTCTCAGATATCTAAGGATCCACTGAACTACTTTCCAATGTTCCTTACCTAGATTGGCCATATACTTACCACTCCCACTGCTTGGGCAATATCCAGTCTAGTACACACCATTACATACATTAAACTCCCTACTGTGGAAGAATATGGAACTCTACTCATGTACTCTACCTCATCATGTGAATTAGGACATTATTCTTTACTCAACTTAAAATGTCCAGCCAAAGGTGTGCTTACCGGTTTAACATCCTGCATATTGAACCGTTTCAACACCTTGTCCACATAATCCTCTTAAGACAATATCAACCTGTGATTTTTCTTGTCTCTCTTAATGCTCATGCCAAGGATTTTCTTTGTATCTCTCAAATCTTTCATGGCAAACATTTTAGCTAATTTCACCTTAAGCTCAGAGATATCCTACATGTGTGATCCTGCAACCAGCATATCATCTACATACAATAATAGAATAATATATCTACCATTATCCAATCTCTTGAAATACACACAGTGGTCAGATTGACATCTATTATAGCCATGCTCAGTCATAAACCTATCAAATTTTAAATACCATTGCCTAGGAGCTTGCTTGAGGCCATACAAGCTTTTCTTCAATCTGCACACTAACTTCTCCTTACCCTTGACCTCAAATCCTTCCAGCTATTCCATATAAATTTCTTCATCCAAATCTCCATGAAGAAACGTTGTCTTAACATCTAGCTGCTCAAGATGCAAATCCTCAATAGCAACTAAAGACAGTACAATCCGTATAGAAGTCATTTTAACAACAGGAGAAAAAATCTCACCAAAATCAATACCTGGCTTTTGTGCAAATCCTTTCACTACCAATCTGGCCTTATATCTCATCTATCCATTCTCACCTTCCTTCAACCTGTAGGTCCATCTATTCTTCAATGTCCTCTTACCAGCTGGTAACTCAACCAAATCCCATGTTTGGTTCTCTCTTAAGGACTCCATCTCCTCAACCATGCCACGCTCCCACTGAATCTTGGACTCCACCTATGTTTCTTCTTCAAAACTCTCTGGTTCTCCACCATCAGTTAGCAATAAATAAAATAATAAAGGGGAATATCAAATTGGAGGCTTACTTACCCTTTCTGACCTCCTAATGGGCATTTGAGACTCATTTACAACACGCTGTCCACCTAAATTCTCTGACAGTGACCAACCTCGGTCACTTCCAAGCCTGTTACTGGCTGACGTTGGTTCTTCCTGACCGATGTTGGTGCCTGTTCTGCCGACGTCGGTCTCTATATGGCCAATGTCAGTCTCTGTCCTGCCGATGCCGGTTCCTACCCTGCCGACGTTGGTCTCTGTGTTTTCCTGCAAGTGATTATTTATTTTTCTCATGAGCTCATTTTGGACTGTCACCTCGTCCAATTAAGCATTGCTCTGCCCAAATTGATTCAGCTTCCTCAACTGATCACTATACATCACTTTTTCATTGAAAACAACATCACAGCTCCTAATTACCTTGTTAGTTCCTAGATTCCAAAATCTGAAACCAAAATCATCTGAGCCATAGCCAATAAATGTGCACCTCATAGACTTAGCATCTAGCTTCTTTCTATTTTCCTTATCAATGTGCACAAAGGCTTCACAACCAAAAAACTTTGAGATATGAGAGATCTACCTTTTTACCTATCCATGCCTCTTTTGGAATTCCACCTTCCAGAGCTATAGAGGGTCCTCTGTTAATCAGGTACACTGCAGTGTCAATAGCTTGTGCCCAAAACTCTAAGGGCAAACCATCATGCAATCTCATACACCTTGCACGCTCCATTATTGTCCTGTTCATCCTTTCAGCAATTCTATTCCATTGAGGTGTCCTTGGAACCGTCCTTTGCCTATGGATTCCATGCATATAACAATAATCTCTGAACTTATAGCTGCAGAACTCACCGCCATTGTCAGATCTCAGGCACTTCAATCTTTTGCCTGTTTCATTCTCAACCATAGCTTTCTAAATCTTAAAAGTCTCAAATACATCAGATTTATTCCTAATGCAATAGACCCATACCTTTCTTGTAGCATCATCTATGAACAAAAGATAGTACTGTGATCCTCCAATAGAAGCAACCTGAGCCGGTCCCCACACATCTGTGTGAACAAGCTGCAACTTATGCTTCTTCTTAGTTGACCCAGTCTTGAGAAAACTAACCCTTTTCTATTTTCCAAATACACAGTGCTCACAAAACTCTAGATCTATGCCTTTTAAATTTGAAAGCATACCTATGGACTTAAGAATTGACATACCCTTCTCACTCATGTGGCTAAGCCTTAAGTGCCACAATTTAGCATCCACATCTGAAGTAGATAATACAGAAGGAGAATTGTTAGTAACACAATTACACAAATAGAGAGTACCTACTCTCTTACCTCTGGCCATTACAAGTGCACCCTTGGTCACCTTCCAAGATTCTGTTGTGAGAGTTACTGTACAACCCTCATCCCCTAACTTTCCTATAGAAATCAAATTTCTCTTCAAGCTAGGAACATGCATCACATCTCTCAGCACCCATGTGTTGCCATTCTGCATCTTCAACTGCACTTTACCTTTGCCAATTATTTTACAAGGCTCATCATCCCCTAGATACACTATTCCAAAATCTCCATGGATATAGTCACTAAAATATTCCCTATTAGGGGTAGCATGAAAAGATGCACCAGAATCTAACACCCAAGATTTTATATTATTATGCAAAGAGAATATTAAAGCATCTTGTGCAATACCTGCAACCTTTGCTTCTTCCTTTCCTTCGTGTTGGTTGTCCTCCTTAGGCTTTGACCAGCAATCTCTGCTTATGTGCCCTATCTTTCCACAATTCCAGCATTGTGGCTTCCTGCCATTTCTAGATTTAGATCTTCCTCTCACCTTAGACTTAGATCTTGATCTCCTCTTGCTCTTATCTTTCTGCCTTCCCCTGCTCTCAAAACTTAAAGTGTTCCCAGATGTTTCCTCTGTGCTTTTCCTGTGAATTTACTCATTTAAGATAACACTAACAACATCCTCTACTTTCAAAATATTTGATGTAGATGCAGTATTACTAACTACCATTACTAAGCCATGCCAGCTTTCAGGCAAAGAACATAATATTAAAAGAGCTTTTATTTCATCATCAAACACTATATTGACTAAACTTAATTGATTCACAATTCCATTGAAATCATTCAGATGAGTAGACACAGATCCACCTTCATTCATATGCAAATTAAATAACTGCTTCATAAGATATACCTTATTAGAAGCTGAGGGTTTTTCATACAAATTTGCTAAAGTAGTCATCAACTCTACCGTAGACTTTGCCTGTGATAAATTAGATATCACAGTAGATGTTAGACTCAGTCTTATAGACCCCAGAGCCTTTCGATCAAGAACTTCCCATTCTTCATCATCCATGTCTTTGGGCTTCTTTACAATCCCACTTAACGGTAAGTATAAGTCTTTCTGATACAGATAATCCTCTATCTGCATTCTCCAATGTTGATAATTTTTGCCATTGAACTTCTCCATTCTTAGTTTACTTTCTTCTGCCATTACTTCTCCCACTCAAACAGAAATCCCTACAGAAACCCCTGTGAGAACCTGTAATCAATACACACTACACAGATCTGAACCACCTATTAGTGAACCTGAGCTCTGATACCACTTTTTTGGGATCAACCAACAATAGATTACACTTATGAAAGCAATAAACATGGAATTAAATTAGATAGACAAGTAACTAGAATCAGATAATAGCAAGAATAAGAGATACAAGAAACCACCTTGAAAACTTGTATTAAACTCTTTACAAAAGGAATATAACTGAAGAAACTTCTTTCTTCCACACTTCACTCAGATGTACAGATCTCTCACTAGATCTCTTTCCCTCAAGATCTCTCTCTCTCAAGTACAATCAACTCCAACAACTTGGAATGATTCAACTCTGTACTGTTCTTCAACATTCACTTATAATGAACTACTACTACAATAAGCTAAGAAGATCTAATTCTACATATAGAATTAGGAGACTTGAGCATGCACTTACAAACGATAGTTAAGCCTCTTAAACAAGGGCTCTAAAAACAATCTTACTAATAATAGAGACACAAACTTAAGACTATAACTTAAACTCATCATGCAAACACTCAGTTCTGTCCTCGAAAATAGCTCTCTAGATGCACAGGTAATCGATGCCAATTCCTGCCTACTTGCCTGTGACCGATGTCAGCTGATCTCCTATTGATGCCGGCATCTCTTCAACTGCACCTGATTCATGTCAGTCACTCTTGACTGACCCCGGTGATTGTGTAAACCTGAAACTGTCAAATGCGCTCATATGTGAAGCTTTTAGGCTCCACACCTTAACATCAAGAGACCAAAAATACTTTCACAAAAACTTGAAGAAGTCCTATATAACCTATAATCATCATCCTAACGTTATACCATCTTTTTGAGTACCTACAAGCAAGATATTTCCAATTGAGTGTAAGACTAGGGTTTTAGCACTCAAAAACCTCCTTAGCTTTTTAACGATCATTCATAAAGTTATGCCCATTAACCCATAAAAAATGCATATAAAAAATTATTAGGTAACTTACCTAACTAATAAAAAAATAGCAGCTTCCCATGTAGACCCTGCACATGCCAATGAACACAAGAAATTCCTTCTTGGGTTCACTAGACATCTTTTGAGCACCTCTTGAAGCCATATGATCCTTTTTCTGAATTTTTACTTCAACATTTAACCTCTGACTTGGTCAATAAACTTGAAAAATCCTATCTAATCATCTCCCATGTATATATAATCTTAACCACTTTAAAATCACTCTTTAACCCTTCATAAAGCCTCACTAACCCATTTAGGCCAACTTTGCCAATAGCCAAGCTGTCATACAGATCACTTGCCACCTCTTAAAAACCATACACCTAACCTCTTATCACCCTATACATGTCTAACATGTATATCTAAAGCATATTAATCTCCTTACCATGTCACACAAACCATAATGCTTAAAAGGAGACTCAAGAGTGCTGCGCATACGTAGTAGGGTGGAGCTTAATAGTGGATGGCATCTATGTAGGACTTACACAATATGCATTTGCACTTAAGGTGGACTATTATTATCATTGCCTGATGGTATTATATTTTTGTTATTCCCTAAAACACCCTATTTATCTGAATTAAGTCAGATTGAAGTCATGGTGTCATTTACAACTAAAGGCTTATCACTAATTAGTTTCTTCTTTAGTTGTCGGTTCTTATGGGATGGCCATATGAGATTGTCAAGATTGTTGAAAAAGGGCCATTTACTGGTACTAATGCCACCATAAATCTTACTTTTTTACATTTTAATTTTTTTCTTGAGCGTGTCAAGGTGGTTCTTACACTGCACATTAGTCTTGGGGGCCTTAGCACTACTCTCATGGCTATTGATAGAGTCAACCATATCCTTCTAGATCTTCTACTTGAGGTTACCCCTATTTAGCTATGATTACCCCAAGCCTCGATCAATGTATTTATGGTTCCCTCACTTTTGCAGTAATTACCCCTATATCTATAACCATCTTAGCTCAACCTGGTTCAATATAATATGTAGACAGTTCCATGCTATGAACATTATTGTTTTTTATTGCATGGTCATGTTTAACGTGAGTAAAAATTCATTATCAAGCACCATTCTGATGTTCATGGATTCTAGTTGATCTAATCAAGTGCATCTATTATTAATCATAAGTTAGATTGCATCAAGAATATTGGATGTTTATCAGAGTGAAGATGACCTAGGGTTCTTCTATTCTACACTTTTTTATTGGGGTTCTTGGGAAGATAGTCTGATTGCAACAACTAGATCTAGGGAGATGATGGTGATTCATGATTTGAGTGGGAAACACCTTTTTATATAGGTGGAACCAGTTATTGGTGGGGGAAGATAATTATGGGGCACATGATAATTTTTTATTATTTTTATTTAAAAAAATATATTGTGATGTGAAAATCCTTGTAAAGGTCAAAATCATGGGCTATTTTTTGAATTTTATTGGCTTGAAGAGATTTTTGGTTCTGTGCGAGTTCTAATGACTAGTTGGAAGGCTAGATTCCCCTTAGCTGCAGTACTTTTTAAAAAAAATTAGTGAAAATTTTATTAAATAGGCCTCATTTACAGGAAATTTTAATTTTAATTTTTTTGTAATGAAGTCAAAGTTCTTAGGTAGTCAATAATTAGTTGACAACATAGCTATGCTAACTTGTTTATTGTAATCATATGATCTTATTAAAAAAAAGCTAGTGGTATTTTGTGGTTTCAATTTAATGATATATTACTAGTTTTTATTTTTGAAAAGATCATCGGAGGTCTTTATAGGATAGTTGAGTATTATTATAAGATTAAAAATAAAAATTCCATTATGTTATTTCATATATGTCACTTATTTTAATTTTTTATGGTTATTTTTTTGTCTAAGTCATTGATAAAGTCTAATGTAAATTATATTTTTTATCATCTTGTCAATGTCAGTAGTCAGGATTCAAAAGTCTCAAAAATAAAAATAAATAAAAAAATTACCTCATGGATGTATTATCTCTTGTACGTGATGTCCAAATTATAGGGGTTTTATTTCTCCATGAGCCTCAAAGATAAATTTACTACATAAGTAGAAAACCTATAGGAGGATGGAAGCAGTGAAAGAAGGGGAACTGTTTTTGTCCTCTCATCAGTCACCAATGACAGGGTTATGCAACATGATTTGATGGCATGATTTTTATTTTTTCAAAATTTGGTATGGTGTGTTTTGAAATAAGAACACAAGTACATTCATGTTTAGATAAGTAATAAGTGAGAAATTCCAAATGTAATCCCCTGATATAAAAATGTAGTGGAAAAGATAAAATCATAAGTGAAAATTAGCATCATGATACTTGAAAAAGATGAACAAATGTGTGTGTCCATATTCATTCCTATGTTATTGGTAATCCTATGTAAAATGAATTTTTGGAAACCAAATAGATGTGTGTGTCCCTTTTACTAGCTAGGATAGTGGTTATCCTAAGTTAAACCATTTTAAGGTTGAATATATGGTTTGTGTTTGTAGCTCCCACATAATTTTGGTTGGTAATAATTTCCTGATAATTAATGATTGATGGTAGATAGTTTGTGTTCATAGTTCCCACATTGAATTCAGTCGATGATAGGTTGATGAGTTATTTCTCTACCTTCAATTCAAGTTGAGGTCCAAGATCATGAACATGTAGAGGCAAAATGTTGTAAAATAAGTGCAATTATTTTTCTACCATGTTAGCACTAAGGGGGGGGGAATGTTAGGAATTTACTGAGTGTTCACATTATTATTTGAAGTATAAAATATTATAATGTGATGTGGTGTGTGTGAAGAGGTGTAATAACAACTCATATAGTTTATTTTGAGAATAAATCACGTAGATTATCTCTAGAGAGATAAGAGTATGTTGAAAGAATAATGGCTTGTGAGTGATTCAAGGGAGAGATATGTGTGATTGAAGATGAGGGTTGAATCCTATATTGTGGAATATCACACACACACACACACACACACACACACACACACACACACACACACTAATACTATCATCCTAAATAAATACTATTGAGTGTCTAAAATATATTGAGTATTACTGTGTATTAAATCATCATCCTTAAATGATTAAATAGATTTTTATTGTGTGTATTTAATCCAGAGTATTTTATAGTTTTTGATTTATAAATACTGTAACCAAATTTATATTTTCTTCTCTCACAAGTGCATTAGAATTGGATCTACTTTACCAAGTGAAGAAGGACCAAGGCACATAAGTAAATTGACTAGGTTTATATGTATATGAGAAGAGATTAAACAAACACTAGAGAACATGATGGAAATCTAAAAATTAACTAGGTTTCTTAAATATTATAAGTAAAAGTTTACTTTTCTAATTGAGCACTTGGAGGATCGATCCACCTGCATAATTACATGGATTGTCAACATAAATTTATGTGTGATCAATCAATAGGATAACATAAACATAATATTTATACATTGCACAAAAGATGGGTGTTGATAACATCCATTTACAATTGTAAAATTCATTTATGATGACCCCATAGAAAATGCTAAAAAGGTCCAAGAAGCAAGATAATCCTTTAGATGGGGTACAATCCTTATATTTCTCATACCATATGATGTTGGTATCCTAAATGGATATTGTAATGTAGTATGGTTTCATCCACTATGGAATGTGTCTCTAGCATTTACATATAAAAATTTCTAGTGCCCTAGCACATATAATAGGACATACATAATACAAATGGATAGATGGTGTGAAAACATGGTAGAGACATTTGGTGATGAATGGTACATTTTGTAGGGAGTTTCAAAAGCATATGGCATATATTCAAAAATTTTAGCAATGAGACATCATTCCTTATAAAAAATAAGGTTATAAAGTATAAACATGTTTGAATGGATTAAATTTCCATATGGAGTATGTATGAAATAAATTAAAATATATCTATAGCTTCTCTGACCTATTAAAATCTAATACCGGATAAGGTAATTAACTACCATCCATTACAATACATGTTTATATTGGGAGTATGACCAAATTGGATCCACTAAATCTAACCAGGGGAATTCTTACCACATAACACCAAAAGAAAGAGTTCCAAGGCTTGTAGGAAAATGATACTATGCAATAACCCTAGATAGGTTTAAGTACATAAAATAAAACTAATCTAGTGTTCACCAAATCTTGTGGCACAAAAGGGGGTGGTTAAACATAAATAAATAATCAAGGGATCATGGTAGGAAAAAGGGGGCATAAATTATTGAGAATGGTAAAAACATTCAAATAAGCTAAGATCTAAAGAGTTATAAAAAAACATCACATGAGGTTGCAAACAAATGAGATGTAAAATAAGACAACTCAAATGATATTCAAAAAAGAAACTCTATCTATTTCTCTCAAAGATCTATTACATTGCTAAAATCCTCAACTTCTCTATTTATTATGCTACACCTTACCCTTGTATTTATAGTAGTTGAGGGTAGGTAAGAGGAGTTCATTTGGAAATGTGAAACTAGCTAGTTACCAAATGAATAGTCTTACCATGTGCACAAATCTATACCTACCTTGTGTACTATTATCAACATTAAAACCTAACATGTTGACTACATAATTAGACATGTGGGTGTGTAATTTTATACCATGTATGAGTCTAACTGACTTAGGTTAATCATCCTAGGTTAATACCCAAGTTAAGTAGGTTAATCCTAAGTTACTCTCAACCCTAATTATTTACTCTAACACCCTCCCTTAAGATTAACATAAGAATAGAGAGAAATAAACTCTAAAAGTAGGGTTTGGAAACAAGCCTGATTAGATACCCATGTATAATCAAAATGAATAATGAATATGTCCTCATGAACACCCCCAAAAGACAACCTCTGAAACCCCAAACATACCTCACAACTCAAGGTAATGATGCAAAGTAGAAGGTGCATAAAGATGTTGACAACCTACTGCTAAGTCAGAATGTACTCCAAGATAAGAACTCCATCCTGAATGTGTTATTAAATAAAATACATATGTACCTCAATGTGATTGGTCCATTAGTGCTCAACTTGGTTGTATAATATGTGAATTTCACTCTATTTTTCACACCAAATTATAATAGATGAATCTTGTGTTAAGCCAAAATTTGTCAATAATTGGTGAAGCCAAAGAACTTGTTAACTTGTCATAACTACTACCCTGTACTCAGTGTTGACACTAATGGATAGATAATTAAAAACATACACTTTTGAAAAAAAAAAGAAATCAAATTCTAGTTATGGTTCAAAAGATACAGGCTTTACAAA